>JASDQU010095234.1:0-18840 GCA_032191745.1 Picea mariana | reverse complement strand
ATCAAGTTCCTAAATTGAAAACTTTGTTTTGATTGAAAAAGCTTGAGGAAAGACTTGCACCTTAAGGGATTCAATCCCTCTCAATGCATGATAAATATGCAGTTAGTTGAATTTACACTAATTGATATTAATAGTAAGTTTATAATTTACTTAAGAAGATAATCAATAATTTTTCGAAGAAGAATAACACCATCGACATATAGTATGAAGACAATAAGAATCCCAACAATATTAATTCAAAGGCATAACTCCTCTCTACATTGTTTATTAGTTTTATTTATACAAATGCCAAAACAAACCTTAATTTAATTTAATTTTTTTTAATAATTAAATTTTAATCTTACATATATCATCTCTCTTCTAACTTATATAAATTGAAGTTTCCATGTAACTTCCTAAGGATTAATTCTCTCACAAAAATGACAACAATTTAATCACTCGAAATCATACAAGAATTAATCAACAATAAATCTTTCAAAAGTAATCGAATAAATTCATCTTTTGCGTCGTTTTGAGGCGTCTCTTGGGTTTCATCGTATTGAATAAGGGGATCATGGTTGATACTTTAAAGGTTTAGGCAATAGTTCAGTTTCCTCCCTCATGTAATGTTAGACAACTTCAAATATTGCAAGGGAAATCCAATTTCCTTCTTTAATTTATAGCTAACTATGCCGACATCACCAAGGGATTTATGTGCTTGTTGAAGAACGGGGTCCCATTTGTTTGGGACAATTTTTCACAAATTCATTTCGACATGCTTAAGAAGGATCTCATGTCCTCCCCCTTGCTTAGTCACCCTAGACTATAGCAAACATTTCTTATTGTACCTCACAACATCAAAATCTATAGTCGGTATGGTCTTGGTTTAGGAGGATGATGCATTCCAAGAAAAAATCATCTACTATCTTAGTCGTGGCTTGGTAGGTCCTTAATTTAATTATGAACATATTGAAAATTTGGCTTTGGTGTCTGTGCATGCCATTCAGAGACTTTGACACTATATCTTATTGTGAAAAACCATTATGATCATGAATGTCAATCTATTTTGGTATGTTTTAAAACAACATATTGTCAGGGGGGAATATAATAAGTGAATTTTCATATTATAGGAATTCCACTTGGATTTCACATCAACTAAGTCCTAAAAATGTTGGTTTTTGCAAGATCACGTCAAAGTTTTTGAGTGAAGAAAGGGATGTTATAATAATAGACTCGTTCCTAGACGAGCACATTTTCCTCATTTCTTCCTCTAACCCTTGGTATGGAGATATCCTAGTATATCTTCAAACTTTTAAGTTATATTCAAACTATTCATAGGATGATCAACGATGTATTTGCCATCAGGTAAAGAATTACCCCATTATCAACGACACCTTGTATCACCATGGGGTTGATTTGGTTCTTCATCATTGTTTGACCCATGAAGAGGAAAATAGTGCATTGAATGACTGTCACAGTGGATCATGTGGTGGTCATCAACCTGGATTGGAGACAACTCAAAAAATTATACACGCCAAATAATTTTGGCCTAAGATCTTCAAGGATTGCATAGAGGTGATTAAGAAGTGTCATCTGTGACAATTTTGTTTTGGGAAAATGAACATGCATCTAGCTCTGTTGTTCCTCGTTATCACCATTGGACCTTTCACCAAGTTGGGGGTTGATTATACTACATGCCACCCAACTTAGGATGGGGGGAATTTATACATTATTGTGTCCATCGACTACTTCACAAAGTGGGAGGAGTCCATGCCGATGTTTTCTAACAATGATGAAACTGTCTCATTATTCATATTCAATCAGATCATTTCTAGGTTGAAAGTTTCGAGGGAGATTACCACTGACCATGGTAGTCACTTTCAGAACAAAATGATGTCAGAGTTAGCCTCAAAGTTGGTATTTAAGTAGGAGCATTCATCTCCTTACTATCCACAAGAGAATGGTCAGGTGGAGCCCATCAATAAGTCTCTTAAGACTATTCTTTAATGAACAATTAATGCAAGCAAGTCCAACTAGCACTTTATGCTTTATCCAAAATTATAGGCATACCGAACTTGAGTGGAAATTTCCATAGGATTCTCTCCTTTTCAACTTTTTCATGGATTTGAATCAGTTCTTCTTATTGAATGTGAAATCCCCTCCTTAAAAATAGTCGCTGAACTACTTCCTGACACATCCAAGCTTGAAGAACATCTAGTTCACCTAAAGCACCTTTATTACCAACATCGAGATGATGCCATGGAAAATGAGGCACATAAGAAGCATTTTAAAGTTCAATATGATAACTTTGTCTACCCTAGGATATTTTCCGATGGAGATCTTATTTTGGTCTATGATCAAGATAAAGATTCCATGGGGGCGGTAATGTTTAATGTGATGTGGAACATGCCTTACATTGTGAGGCATGTGTTGAAAAAAGGTTCTTACAAACTTATTGATTACAATAGGAATGTGTTGGTTGATCCCATAAATGGGATTTATCTCAAGAGGTTCTATGCTTGAGGAGAGATTCTTGGGTGTTTTCCTCTTTGTAATTGTATTGTATTGGTGGTATTATGATTTTGTTAGTTTTTTTCATTCTTTGGTTTTTTCTTATCGTGTTTCTACTTGGATGGTAGATGTCACTAGAATCGATGGTATTTTTAGGATTTGCGGATGATGCTAGCCATCAAACTCGAAATATTTCTTCTGCAACTTGGGTGATTTATTTTCCCAAGGGTTAGTTGTGACTTCAGGAGGTCCTTGTATTGGGCCAATGATAAATAATGTGGCTTAGTATAGCGTTGTAATCAAACTTATTAGAGACGTCATTTCACATGGCATTCAATCCTTGGAAGTTCATCTATATTCCCAACTAGTTGTGTCTCAGTTGAATGGAGAGTACTAGATCCATGACTGAAATCTTCTCCGACGATTCTTGCAGGTACTTCTTCTGGAGTGTTCCTTTGATTTCATTACATATGTGCACATTCCTAGGAGTCAAAATATCGTGACTTGTGCATTTTATAACTATGTATTAGATTGGCATTTATTTCATTCTTAACTTCATAAGGATGCATGTATATAAAGAATCACATTGCACATAAGTAAAGAGATGAGGAAAAATCATGTATATATTATTTCAAATATTCATCAAGTACAAAATTGTGGATTGAATTTAAAAAATTAGGCCCCTAGCCCTGAATATACATCTATAGGAACATTAAAATCTGGTAAATAATGACTATGCTAAGGGCATTTCCCCTATGTGTGTCTCATTGTAACACATTGCAGTGTTGGCTATACAGAAGAATAGTCAAACCTAGGGTCATAGTACTACAACAACCTGTCATTTCATTTTCTTTGGCAGATCCTCAATCTATAACATGAGGATCAGGTGGGTAAGTATTTCCAGGTTCCTCTAAACATTTTTCAGTACTCTATCTACATCTCTTCCAAGACAATCTTCACCTCATCCTCTGTGCCTGTGTTGGGGGTATCCCACCAGTCGTACTGGTCCAATATCTACACATTCAAAAGTGTTTTTAGAGTCACAATCCATGCCAAAAATATGTTCTTTTTGTCTTTCCTTTTGAGTTATTTCTTAAATAAAAATACACAAAAATTACATCACTTGAAAATTTTAAAAATTTGTTACCTATTTCTCCTAGTGCGATGCTAGGAGTTATTGGCATGTCCAAGTCCCTGGTGAAGTTTATCCCTTCATAGGGATATTTGTCGATAGATATGATCTATCATGACCAATGACACAATAAATCATTGTCATAAGGGCAAGGTAGTCACCCTCCCCTCAGTCGCTACATCACATCTATCCATTGAGCCATACAAGTTCCTCTAAGAATTTTTGGATGAAAAAACACTCGTGGACTGATAGCTAGCACTCTCCCAAAAAAGAAAGTGTATTGAATTCTACCTACCATAACTAGATTTTTTCATCCTCCCCACCCTGCATTATATAAGTTGATTCTTTATGCACATCAATAGTGATGAGCTCCAATAAAATATTGTTGGTATCAAGCATTCTACTCCATAAAACATTTTTGGCCAAGATGCTTGGTGAAGCATTTTTGATCCTGTGAATCTTGTGATGGTGCATACAATTATTTTTAATATGAGATTCTCTATGCTCTGCATTGGGACTTGACTTCCCATTTTCTGAGTACTCGAGGCATAGTAGGTGGCTATGTATTCTTCACTTGTCATTCTCCAATCACCTTGAGTCTTGAGGTTCACTACATCTCGTCATTGGGAGTGTCACGTTATGAAGTATATGTATTCAACCTATAGCTTTAGAGGTTTCCCATCTAGCACGAAAGAATCAACATCGAGGTCCCAATAGCCTATCAGGACCTATAACAATCTCTTTTGAACTCTCATGTTTCTCATCTCGAAGAATTTTTTTAGGCCACAAATTCAAAGTGCTTCTAGCACCCTCAGGTCTTCTATAAATTGATTGTCAATTTCCTCGTGCTCTCTTTATCTTCATTCAATAACCCTATTGCAATATTTAATCATGAAAAAGAGATTAAAACTTCAATTTTTTAATTTGGGCGAGCTTGTACACGAGCTAGAAAGGTGAAAAGTGTGTATATACATTCCCTGTCATGATGAAATACACATATAGTGCACATTACATGTGCCCCGTGCCAAATTAGGGTGTGTATACGACTGTGCCTTTTAAAAATTTTCCAAACCAAATCTTTTTTTGGTGAAAATAGGAAATGAAATGGATGAAAATGAATAGTAAGGAGAGGCCTCTTACCTATTCCATACTGTTAGCAACGAAAGACACTCTTGGATTGCAACAAGAGCAGAGCCCGACACCCATCAGTTTTATGTCACGATTTAATTAAAAGGAAGTGGTCAAATGGAAAGAGACCCAGGAAAGCAACTTTGACTCAGGAACCAGGGTCTAGTATGTAGAAAGCAAGGGAGGTCTTGATCCAACTTCCATCAGTAGGTAGATTAAAGGGTGGTAGATGGAAGATTTGTGAGAAGGATGAACAAGAATACCTCAGGTGACAGGCCTTCGGAAGCTTGAGGATGAAAAACTTAGAAACCAGGATCCTCTTAGTCTAGAGTTTCAAGGAGGTGACGGGTGACTCGAATGGATCCTCCAATTCCAAGTCATTCAGCGCTAAGAAAATCACAGGAACCGATTAGAAATAATGAAACTATTACAATGATCCAACCTACATCATCCTATAACAGCTACAACTTGACTGGATCCTCCAATTCTGAGATGTTCTAACATAGTAAACAAAGAGATGGAAAAGAGGCTGACATCCATAAAGTAATAAGTCTCCAATGCCTTATACATTAACCAGAGCGAGCAGCGTTGCATCAAAAATTTACAATCGGGAGCCTTGCTCAACCATCGATACTTACAAAAATGGCGAAAATGCCTACATATACTCAAAACAACAACAGCAGCAAAAACAAGACGCTGCATTAAAAACATTGCATCTACTTGTCTTCTAACGGTCTGCACATGCAGACTCTAGCTGATCGTGCACCTAATACAAACGCTATCAGATTTCGGACTGCCCTACTGCAGATGAATCGACCAGCTTGAGTCCTTTGCTGGACTTTCGTTTTATGGTGGAGATGATGTTCAACCACCAGCAACAACCACAATAACTACTTTCTTGGGACTAGGGACAACCTCGGTCAACTCTGCCTTCTGGGACGTGGAGGTCTCCTAATGGTGCCACTTGGATCAGCTGGACGGTCTCTCTTTGGATGCTGCTTCGCTGGACTACTGCGAGGGACCCTTCAGTGGACATGGATGAGGGTCTAACAGGGGTGATGGTGCCAAAACTATGAGGGTGAGATGAGAGGTGATAAGGTGTGGGAGATGTGACAGGGGAAGACACATGGCAGAAGGCAATAAGAAGAGGGGGGAGGAGATGGGATATAATGGGCACATTATTTATGGGAGGCTGATGTGGAAGGGAGTGGGACACATAGCAGGTGGTGAGTGGATGATGAGATGGGGAGGGACCATGTGGACAGAGAGAGGGGAGATGGACAGATGTCGGAGGACGAGGAGGGGATAAAGGGAACGAGCCTTGTCGCACGGTCAGGTGGAGAATAGACGGTAGGGGGGGAGAACAATACAAAAGGTGACATGACAGGAATGGGGCCCTTTGTCAATACCCCACCATTCCGGACCCCCCCTTTTAATTAAAGGTAGGATGGCAAAGGGGGCCCAGAATTGCTTGAGAGCCATTGATCTGGGTGCTCTAATCTTGGCCTCTCGAGAGATGCGAGCCCGATTTCGGACCCCCCCAATTAAAGGTAGAAAGGAAAGGGGGGTTTGGAATGAATCTTCAGCCATTGATTTAGGCGCCCCGATCTTGGCCGTTGGAAAGCTGTGCGCTCAATTCCAGACCCCCCCCCTCTTCTTAAAGGTAGAATGGCGAGGGGCCTCTGGAATCTGCTCCTGACCGTAGATCTGAGTGCGTAGATCCTGGCCACCCAGATCCATGCCCCCTTTAAGTCCAATGCACCCGAGTTTCATCGATGGATGGATGGCTGAGATGACTTCGGCACTTTCACTATGAAAATCCTGAAAGGCCCCACCTGTGACTCATATCTTGCGCCGCGTGTCCTTCAGATGAATGACTGAGATGGATTTGTCATTAAAACGGGGCTACCTCCATTCTCGGGCTTGCTTATCGTGACCTGGTGCTAGGACCGTGGGCTTGGCTTTGAAGGGAACTTATCGGCATTTCGGGGTTTGAGGTTTCAAGATGTAAAATGACAAGGAGCTCTTACCCCTCGAATCCCCAAATGCTGACATGAAATGATCACACACCACGTTTCCTTTTGGATGGATGGTCGAGATCCTTCATGAATTTATATGGACGCTACCCATCGTGCTAATCCCGATGCAACTCTGCTAACTACGATTTCCCGCCAACTGTCGATCTGATCCTAAGTACGAATCTAGGCTGTTGACAACATAATTTCACCCTCTCACTTAATTTTTAGCCTGAAATGGGGCTTTACATGCTACGCTTGGGTGCTCTTCATGCAACCTGCAGACCTGGATGCTCTCGAGCCCAAGACAATAATTATCGCTAACATTAGGCTCCATGGGGGATAGAGTCATCCCTGTGATGCTCTAATAACTCATTCCGCATCTTCAGTGCCTTGTTGTTGGGCTATGGAGTCAGGCTCAAAACATCACACTACTGAAAATACAAGCCAAAAAATAAAAGCAACAAAATAAAGATACATTCTCAAAGGAGCTTATTTATATACAATCCTAAACTAATAAAACACTTTACATGGGGCTAGGTGAAAGCAAAATTCCACCATAGCCAATCAAGTAACTTCCTGAAGGGAAGCTATTTCCTTCTATCAGTGATCACAAACAGTTGATGTAACCGAGACAGCAGAACAGTTACACTCTTCAACTTCCCCTTACACGCTGAAGTTGAGATGGGATATGGTGGCTCCAAAGCATAAGTGAAATGCCACTCCATGTATTTGCTGACAGGGTCATCGAATGAGTGGCCAATTCCAGGAAATTGGCCACAGGAAGCCTCTTCTGCTACACAGTTGTTCACATGCGGCCGAATATCTCTGATAAGAACAGGTTGGTGGACAACTGACGTAGGCTCACTTCTCTCAGGTGGTGGCTGCTCGCTGATTGGCTCTAGATAGGAAATATTTTGCTTCTCTAGTTCGTTCTCCTCTTATGGTTGGCTCTCCCCTGGGTTAGATTCGTATTCATCATAAACAGCCCCCTCAGGTAAATTCTACTCTTCATCGTACTTCTCAGCGTCTCCTGAAAGACCGAGATGGCTGATTTCCTCGTGATAATTTTCCTTAGTGAGCAGAGGACAAGGTTCTGTGACCTGCTCTTGGAAATCTAGCATATCGAGCTCAGACTCTGATTCGTAACTGTCATAAGTGGGTTGGCTTCTATGATAAAAAAAAGGTGATGTGGGGTCCCGCTGCTCCTCTTCCAGATAATCATCAAAGTCGGAGGGAAACAAAGCTTCTCTAACTTGCAGAAGTGAACTATCCCCCGCTCCTCCATTTTGACCCCGAATGTAAACACATCATGGGAGATCTTGTGAAGGAAAAGAGAACAATCCTCCTCCACAACCACCTCTTCATTATTTTGATCTGAGACAACAAGCTCATCGGGGGAAAAAACTAATGCAGCTATGAAATCTTCAATAACCTCCTCAAAAGAGCTGCTAAGAACATGTGCCTCAAGGACCAGAAAACCCTCTCTGTTGCCTTCAGATTGCAACCTTACATGTTGGGTAGTGAGAGATTTCGCATGCTCTATCAGTTCACTCAGAGAATGTTCTTCCCCCAGTCTTCTATCCTTACAGACCTCATCATTACAGCCTCCATCTGACATAATCATATCTAGGAGGATTTCTTCTTCTTGGCTCTCCCATGGGTCAGATTCATAATGACCATAAACAGGACCCGTGGGAAAGATTTTTTCATAATCGCTCTCAGTAGAGCTACTAAGGGCATCTGCTTCAAAGGATGGGAAATCCTCAGCACGTTGTTCCACTTCCCACCTGTCAAGTCTGGTAGTGATAGATTTTATCAGTTCCATAACTCTGCCCGAAGCGTCTTCTTCCTCCCTGGGATCTTCATAATCATCCATTGTAGAGATACCAAAATCATCTTCTTCAAAGGGTGGAAAATCCTCTGCACATAACTCAGCTTCCCACCTGTCAAGTATGGTAGTGATAGATTTTATCAGTTCCATAACTCCGCTCGAAGAAGACGAATGGGGAGGAGAAAGGACTGATTTCTGATCCAAGTCATCAGGATCATCCTCATAGCCTACATAAGAGACAACTCTATCTTGTATACATTTGTTGTAGTATCCCTCACAACAACTATGAAAAATCAACTCAGATGGATAAATCTCCTGACAGTAAGCAATGAAGGCTGTATGAAATTCACTGAGTGAAGAAATGCTAGCAGGGGGTAAAGAATGATACCATTTATGAGCATCCCCTGCTAACGAGAACATGAACATTTTCAGTAATACATCCTCATGATGTATCTCCCACTGATGCATGAGTTCATGAAACTCACTAAGGTGCTAAGTAGGGTTTTCCTCTTCATGTTTTCCAAATATGGGCAAATAATTGCCCCATTCATTTGGAGAGGGGACAACATTAGGAAAACCAGGAATAGTAGAAAAATTAAAACAAGGATTTTCTCCATATCAAACCAGTGGAGTCGCCAATTGATCTTTGAATCATGGAGTCACCAGGTGAAATATGCACAGCTTCGAATGTGTCTGGTCCTTGTTCACCATCAAAGGCTAGATCCTAATGTTGTTGTTACCCCAAGAAGCTTCTTAGGCTGAGAAAGCAACTGCTGAAACCTTCTCGAGAAAGCTCCTTAGGGTCAGCTTCCAGGTGTGCTAATAGTAGCCACAGCTGAAACAGTGATGTGGAAACCTTGGAGTCGCCACAGTGGAGTCGCCAGGTGCATAGTAGCAATCTTGAATGGATCTGATGTCTAATGCACCTTCAGAATCAAAGGCTTAATGTCGTTCTAACCAGGGAAAATATTCAACTTCATCCCCAGCAATGGCGCCAAAAATGTTGGTGACAGAAATCACTCCTAGATTGCAGTAGGAGCAGAGCCCAACGCCCATCAGTTTTATGTCATGATTTAGTTAAAAGGAGGTGGTCAAATGGAAAGAGACCCAGGAAAGTATCTTTGACTCAGGAACCAGGGTCTAGTATGTAGAAAGCAAGGGAGGTCTTGATCCAACTTTCGTTAGTAGGTAGATTAAAGGGTGGTAGATGGAAGACTTGTGAGAAGGATGAACAAGAATACCTCAGGCGACAGGATTTTAGAAGCTTGAGGATGAAAAACTTAGAAACCAGGATCCCCTTGGTCTAGAGTTTCAAGGAGATGAGGGGTGACTCGACTGGATCCTCTAATTCCAAGTCGTTCAGTGCTAAGAAAATCATAGGAACCGATTAGAAACAATGCAACTGTTATAGTGATCCAACCCACATCATCCTATAACAGCTACAACTCGACTGGATCCTCCAATTCCAAGCTGTTTTAACATAGTAAACAAAGAGATGGAAAAGAGGCTGACATCCATAAAGTAAGAAGTCTCCAATGCCTTATACATTAACCAGAGCAACCAGCGCAGCATCAAAACATTACAATCGGGAGCCTTTCTCAATCATCGATACTTACAAAAATGGCGAAAATGCCTACATATACTCAAAACAACAACAACAACAAAAAAAAGATACTGCATTAAAAACATTGCATCTGTATGTCTTCTGATAGTCTGTGCATGCAGACTCTAGCCGATCGTTCACCCAAGACAGACGCTATTAGATTTTGGACTGTCCTGCTGCAGATGAATCGACCATCTTGAGTCCTTTGCTGGACTTTCTTTTTATGGTGGAGATGATGCTCAACCACCAGCAACAACCACAATAACTACTTTCTTGGGACTAGGGACAACCTCGGTCAACTCTGCCTTCTGGGATGTGAAGGTCTCCTAATGGTGCCACCTGGATCAGCTAGATGGTATCTCTTTGGATGTTGCTTCACTGGACTGTTGCGAGGGACCCTTCGGTGGATGTGGATGAGGGTCTAATGGGGGTGATGGCGCAAAAACTATGAGGGTGAGATGAGAGGTGATGAGGTGTGGGAGATGTGACAGGGGAAGACACATGGAGGAAGGCAATAAGTAGAGGGGGGAGGAGATGGGATATAATGGGAACATTATTTATGGGAAGCTGACGTGGAAGGGAGCAGGACACATAGCAGGTGGTGAGTGGATGATGAGATGGGGAGGGACCATGTGGACAGAGAGAGGGGAGATGGACAAATGTCAGAGGACGAGGAGGGGCTAAAGGGAATGAGCCTTGTCGCACGGTTAGGTGGAGAACAGACGGCAGGAGGGGAGAATGATACAAAAGGTGACACGACAGGAATGGGGCCCTTCATCAATACCCCACTATTCTAGAGCCCCCCCCTTTAATTAAAGGCAGGATGGCAAAGGGGGGCCAGAATTGCTTGAGAGCCATTGATCTGGGCACTCTAATCTTGGCCGCTTGAGAGATGTTCCCCCGATTAAAGGCAGAAAGGAAAGGGGGGTCCAGAATGAATCCTCAGCTGTTGATTTAGGCACCCCGATCCTAGCCGTTGGAGAGCTGCGCGCTCAATTCCGGACCCCCCCCTCCACTTGAAGGTAGAATGGAGGGGGGGTTCCGGAATCTGCTCCTGAACATAGATCTGAGCGCGTAGATCCTGGCCACCCAGATCCATGCCCCCTTTAAGTCTAATGCACCTGAGTTTCATCGATGGATGGACGGTTGAGATGACTTCGGCGCTTTCACTATGAAAATCCCGAAAGGCTCCACCTGTGACTCAGATCTTGCACCGCGTGTCCTTCAGATGAATGAACAAGATCGCTTTGTCATTAAAAGGGGGCTACCTCCATTCCCAAGATCACTTATTATGACTTGGCACTAGGACCATGGGCTCGACTTTGAAGGGTGCTTATCGACATTTCGGGGTTCGTGGTTTCAAGATGTAAAATGACGATGAGCTCTTACCCCTCGAATCCCCGAATGTCGACATGACATGATCATGCACCACGTGTCCTTTTGGATGGATGATCGAGATCCTTCATGAATGTATATGGACGCTACCCATCGTGCTAATCCTGATGCAACTCCGCTAACCATGATTTCCCACCGACCGTCGATCAGCTCCTAAGGACGAATATGGGTTGTTGACAACATAATTTCGCCTGCTCACTTGATTTTTAGCCTGAAATGGGGCTTTACATGCTACACTTGGGTGCTCTTCATGCAACTTGCAGACCTGGATGCTCTCGATCCCAAGACAAGAATTGTCACTAACACATACAGCATGTGATTTCGTTGAGCGTAGGACCTGTAATCTTCCACAGAAGTTTGGGGGTATTTTCCACTAAAATTCACTACTTGGGTAAAATGTCAAAATGTGATGGTTAAAAATTCCTTTTTTCACTTTTTAATCAAATATTTTACCCATTTGACTATAGTTTTATTCCCTCACTATACAATTACACATAATGGATTGAATTTCAAGTGTATAAGATATCTAATTATGCAATTTTTCTGGAAGGATGTTGTACCAAGGTGTTTTTATGTGTTTTTCCAGCCTTTTAGTTTGTCATTTGACTCTTTGACAGGTAATGTTTGCGATTACTACCATACAAGGTAGGTCATTTTCAACCTGCACTTTGCATTATCGGTATCATTTTCATATTTTCCTTAGGGTCTATCCCACTTACTAATGACACCAACCTTTTCCAGTTGATTAAAAGTGTCATATTGCTTGTGGTAGAGACTTCCTCTTCATGGGTTCCCTAGTTAGTACCATGCTATCTATTTTGGCGCCCTTTAGTTTTTCCTATGGGATTGGGAGCCTTGTTTAGTCCCGCCATGATTTTGCATTGAAGCCTCATAACTTATTCTAATGGATAATACCTCATGGGGCTCCCAAATGTTTGTGTTAAGTTGTAATTGCATTGTATATTTCCTTCTTGCACTTAGTTTCCATATTTGCATTAATTTCCTTTGAAATTTGACACATGTATCCTTGGAGGAATAATTCCCTCAAGTGTTCATATATGGCATGTGTTCCTTGCATTGAGCATAGGTATATCCCTTGCACCTAGAACTATTTTTCTTGTTCGTGACACTTGTTTCCTCCAATGTATAATAACATTCCTTTATTATTTTCAGGCTTTAATAATATGAAAAAGAAAAAAAAAAATCAAATATTAAAAAAAGAGGATGGGAAAGATTTAAGACTTAAGTTCTCAGTTATGTTAAGAACAATCATGTCACCCTTGAACACAACACTAAATTTTGGAGTCTTTGTCTCAAACAAATTGGGATTTTAGTATGGCCTTAGGAAGCTAAACCGTGTTTTTTTGAGTTTTTTACTCCTCCAATTGATTATCCTTCCAGTCACCGTGGAGAATTTGTTGATGCCTCTTGTATCACAGACTTATGTCATCATTCATTATTGAGTCTATGTTTCCTAAGTCACTTATTGTGTTGTGCCTTTTTTCAAGAGAAGTTTTATCCTATGTCGGCAACTCCTTAGAATTTCTAACTTTTCATGTTGGTGTTCTCATATGTCAAGTGATTCTCATAATTAGAAAGAATCTTTGTCTTGTACTCATGCTAGTCTGGAAGGTCCCCATGGAATTCCTACTAGCGAGTCATATCTTATTGACTCCAACACATTTATTTGAGAGTTTGACCTAGAGTAGCACCCTATGCCTATTTACATAATTGATAGTTTTCCTTGTACTTGGTAGATGACATCCATCATTGGTTTTTGAATAAATGGTTTCCCTGCCTAACGTCAAGACCTTATTTACACTTTGGGATTCATACAGTACCTTGGGTTCCATTTTCCTCATTGGTGGAATTCCTCACATCTATAATTGGTTTTCATTATTGTTTGTTTCTCATAGGGTCTCCTCCATGTGCTATTCCATTTGGTTCATGCGAGAGACATACTCAATTGTGTGTTTGTTCAATATTTCATCTAATTTCTTCAAAATATATATCCTTCTATTTCTCCTCATGTTGGATGAGGAGGGATACTTTAATGCCCTCCTTCCAATGGATCTATTCCCATTGACTTCATCTCATTTTCTCCTGGATAGGGAAATAGAGAAATTTTAGTACCTTGGGGATTATAGTCATCAGTGGAAGATTCCCTCGCTATTGACAATGAGAATACATCAATGTCCCCTGATCGATAGATTCTACAAGTGTTTGATGTGATCTCATTCATTCACACTTGATAGAATGTACTAGGTACCTTGACTCCCATTATCATTATTGGTGGGTTGTCTTGGATTTTTTAATGGTATAAATCAATTATTCGTAATCAAATGATGTAGAGTTTAGCACATTTATTCACATGGTGTAGGCTTGTACCATCAACGGTTTGATTTGAATATCTCATATCTGTAGTAGCATCATCTCTTTTATGTTGCTTCCTGAGTTGTATTGGATAATACAACTTCCTTTCTATGACATAGGTACTTGTGGAGGATCACTCCTGAGCATGGGTATGCATAACTCAAGAGGAGAGTATTCTTACTTGTTTTTTTTTTATAGGTTCTATTCTAGATCGGTGTTCAATGTGCTTTTCATGGGCTCATTGAAAAATCACATCTTGAATTGTATAATGTATTTTGGTCATCGGTTTCTCTTATGACCTCACACATTAGGAGGCATCTGTTATAGAAACATTTTCCACTTCATGTGTGTCAATTCCCTATTGGCCTTATTCATATTCTCTTACCCTACTTGTAGACTCAATCCCCCTTTATTCCTCCTCAGAAATCATTAAAAAACCCCATTTTTAAATATGTACACTCCCTATCAGTTATGCAACCTGCATGGTTCTCTTTATTAGAATCCATACACATTTGTTTGACTAAAAAAAATATAATTTTGCTAAATTTTGGGTAGGGTTTATGGGTTCCTTCAGTCCCTGACCCCCTATTTCATGTGAATAACTACTCTAAAAACTTATTTAGAGTATAAAAAGGATCCAATGAGTAGAGGATATATCATCATTCCATTTAGCATCATTATGATTGTCATTTATGTCAAGAGTCTACAAGGCCCTTATCTTGTGTCTGAAATTTATCCCCTTCAGATATGGAAACCTTTATCTTGTAAAAAAGAGATCACTTCTCTTTCTTGAACCTGCTTGAGTGAAGAAGTTAGCGCTTGAGTTGGTATACATTGGTCTAGGTGGAGGAACTTGGATGCTAGTTCCAGAGCAACGCCACAGTGGTTATAGGTTGAAACTTTCCTTAAATTTTCTATTTAATCAATAAAATAGATCTCTTTCCCATCCAATTACATGTTTTAGTTTATGATTGTTTTATTTGAGCATTTTACTATCTAGAACACTAATAGACTTGTTTTCAGTTAGCATGTTTGAAAGTCAGTTACTTCATAACTACCTATCTCATAGTTGTCTCCCTCCTTGTGAGCATGTGATTCAAGAAAGTATTGGATTAGAATGTGGGAGAAAAGGTTCAAGAAAGGGATCTACATCAAATGGTTGGACCCAGGTTGGTCTCTTTCCTTCTTTTTGCAATATTAATTAATTAGTTAGTTATGAATGCTTGACTTTATTTTTAGGACTGAGTGAAGTATTTTGGGTCATTTCTCTATTGTGGTTATAACCTGAAACCATAGGAGTACATTCTTTGTCAACATAGACTAGCTATCATCTTTAATAGGAGATTGACATATCATGGGTCTCAAGTTGTCAATATCCATACTTTTGACTACATTGATCGGTTGAAGGGAATCCATGATTGCCTCTACCAGCTAGAGACTTGTACTCCTATCAAGAACCATTGAGGCTACCTTTGTTTCCAATTATGGATAGACACTGCCAGACTTAGAGTACTCAAGCACTCCAATGATCTACCACTACTTTGGCTTCTTTTGATTCAAACTCTAGGGATCCCTCGCGTTAAACATTTCTTCTCTCCTTTTTTTCCTTTTGTCTCACTCCAATTTCTAGATATTGGGTGAGGGTTTATGTTAAGCTCTAAATGGTGGCTCATTACCCCTTAATTGGGGAATTTTACATTAGTAATGTTATTTTATTTATGTTGGATTTATTCCATTAGTTGTAATTATACCTTCTAGTCTCCTATATATACCAAGGAGACATTTTCATTTTGAATCATCTTGTAATTGTACATTTATGTGGGCATAAGGAGGTTGCCCCCTCAAAGAGTCTTATTATCTGAATTTCTCTCTTTTTCAAGGTGTAGAGTATTTATTTTGAGCTTTTTCTATGCTATATTGATATTTGGTTCTTAACATATGGTATCAGAGCTCAAGGTCTTGGGGTTTCGCTACTACATCTGAGACACCGTGGAATTTTTGCTATAACTTTTTTTCTAGAATGTTTCAGAAGGAATGGCTTGGATTATAATTAGTGCATGGATCGAGGTATGTTGGGTTAAAATTTCATCTCCTGAGGTCTTATACTTTCATATATACAGCCTGTGTAAGATAGGGTTCTGGAATCATCCTGAACTGAGTCATTGCGAACTTTTTTCTATAAAATATTTTCTGTAATGTTTCAGACCCTAAACTCTAGAGGATATTCACAAAACTTAGTAAGGTACCTTTGGTAAACAATTTCGCTTCTGGGTCATCTTACATTTGTAGATCCACCCTTTGGAAGATAGGGTATCTGACCAGTCCCATTGACTAGTCTCAAGAAGGTGTTCCAGGTAAAACTATCATAACTTCTTCGTAAAGTATCCAAATTGCATGAGACTAATTGAATTGGATACTATATAGTCAGTAGTATTTTGGGTACGAGTTTTAGAATTTCATATCAATTATTTTGTGCGGGGCACGCTATACAAGTGAGATCTCTCGGAAAGGCCAAAAATCATCAAGTTGTGCGGAAGTTACCGTAAATTCCACTCGAAAAATCCAATTTTGATCAGACCTATGGAATTGCAGAGAAGAAATATCAGAGAACTACAAAAATTAAAGTTTCATACCCATAGGGGCCTAAACTTTGGAGATACAATAGAAGAAAGATTGTCTAGCAGAACCACCTCAAAATCAAGGTTCAAAAGTGATACTTGGCCAACATGCCACCTAAAAAGGGAACTTCTACACCAAATAATCCTCCAGAAAGTCCTACTTGGACTCTTGACGAAGGTGAAGAAATACGTAGGGACATAAATGAATTACAAAAGAAGACAGTGACAAAAGATGAACTACAAGGGATGATGGATTCAACTAAAGCTAAATTGGAGGCAATAATGGATACTAAGATGGATGGTTTAAAAAGGTAGATCATGGAAGGAATGAAAAATTTCCTAATAGAGAGGACACCTGAAACTGAAAATATGTCCCATGAAATTCATGATGAGGACACAAGGAAGATGAATCAAGAATGGAGAAACTCCAACTTTGGGTTGAAGACCAACCATGTTCCTAAGATCAATATGAGTAAGTTTGATGGCAATGACCCAATCACATGGATACCTCAGATGGAGGAATTCTTTGATATAAATAATGTGCCACATACACAAAAGGTACGAATTGCTTCTTTATATTGAGAACCCAATCAATTTGTCTGGTATCGATGGCTTTGTTCTCACAAATCACTCGTCACTTGGACAATTTTCACAGAAGAAATGATAGCACACTATGATAATACAAGGAGAAATACCTTCTTTAGCCAATTGATAAATCTCAAGCAAAAGGGTTCAATTACAGAGCACATTGAGAACTTCCAAATATTGAATATAATGGTAACATATATTCCAGATGAGCACTTGATTGATGTATTCATAGGAACTTTAAAGGAAAACATTCAACATGAGGTTTTCCTTTGGGAACCCAAATCATTGGAGAATGCATTTAGGGTGGCAAGAAATGTTGAAAGTAAAAATATGGCTATGGATACTAGAAGGATCAATCCTAACAACTATAGAGAGAATAATGCTCCTTCTTTTAAAACACCTCAACCTACAAGGTTGACACCTCAACAATTGGAGGAAACAAAATCAAAAGGTTTATGCTTTAATTGTGACAGCAAGTACAGTAAGGGACATAAGTGTGGTGAGAAGAGATTATTCTACATAGATTTTGAAGAGGAAGAAGAACAAGAACAAGAGCCATCTCAAGATGGGAATGTAGAACCAATTTTGTCTAAAGAGTTGACTCCCATGATATCGTGTAATGCATTGGCTGAAATTAGCACTCCTCAAACCCTCAAGATCGAAGGATATATCAAAAAGAAAAAGGTAATAGTCCTAATTGATTCTGGAAGTACTCATAATTTCATTCACTATAAANTCCATTCACTATAAATTAGCCAAAGATCTCAATTGCTTTGTATATCCAGTGCTAGAGTTTCAAGTAATGATTGTAGATGGAGGAACTATCAATTTCTTAGGAAAATGCAATAAGATCAATCTTACTATGGTGGAATATGTAATGAATAGTCCTATGATTACTATACCCATGGGGGGTGTTGATGTTGTACTAGGAATCCAATGGTTACAATCATTAGGAACGATGGCTTTTAATTTTCAAGAACTTTTCATGAAATATTCATTGGAAGGAAAAGAAATTGAGTTAAGAGGTATCATAGGGAAACTAGGTAAGGTTATAAGCTCTAATGGCATGACAAAATTATTGAAAAAGGGGCATCAAGGTGTTATTACACAACTATGCTCACTAGATGTTCAAACATCCAAGACATCTATTCCTCTAGATCTCCAAGGGATCATTGATAAGCATTCAAAGGTATTTGAAGATATTCCCAAAGGTATGCCACCCACTCAAAATCATGATCATGATATTCACCTAATTCCTGGGAGTGTCCCTCCTAAAATTAGGCCATACAGTTACCCATATGCCCAGAAGAGTGAAATTGAGTGCATGGTTGAAGAAATGTTATAGGATGGCATTATTAGAGGCAGCCAAATTTCTTACTCTGCATTGGTGGTAATGGTATTCAAGAAAGATGGCTCATGGCGTATGTGTCCAGATTATCGAGAGCTCAACAAGATCATTATTAAAGTTAAGTTTCCTATTCTCGTTATTGATGAATTGCTATATGAACTACATGGAGAAATCTATTTAACAAAGTTGGATCTTCATTCAGGGTATCACCAGATTAGAATGAAGGAAGAAGATATCCCAAAAAGTAGCATTCTAAACTCATGAAGGCCATTACAAATTTTTGGTCATGCCTTTTGGCCTTACAAATGCACCTTCC
>JASDQU010095233.1:0-13681 GCA_032191745.1 Picea mariana | reverse complement strand
ATATGTGCAATCTTGGTCAACCATTCGACGACCACATATATACAATCTCTTTCCTATACTTTAGGTAAACCTATGATGAAGTCCATGGGCATGCTTTCCCACTTTTTCTCTAGAATGGTTAATGGCTATAGTAACCCCACAAGATGAGTCTGCTCTGACTTGTTCTGCTGAAAATTCATACACTCCTGCACATGTCTCAATACATCATCTTTGAGGCCCTTCCAAGTGAACCTCTCCCTGATCTTCCTGTAAGTTTTAAAGTACCTATGATGCCCTACCAAGGGTGGTTCATGCATAGCCCTGATAATCTTCTCCTTTAGTGTAGACTCTGAGACTAAGTATATGCGGTCCTTGTAGTAGATGATGTCATCCACCACACTGTACCTATCATCTTGTATGCCGTGATTGATCAACTCACCAACAAATTTATTCTTGGAATACTCTACCAAGATATGCGATTTCTAGTCAACTGAAATATCTAAAAGTGAACATATTTCTACAAGTGAAGATAGGAGGTAATGTTGGCATGTCCCAAAGTAACCAATCCATGGTACCACCACTCATGGGCCTCTCCATCCAAATTCAAGGTAGTGAATTTAATCACCTCCACCTTTTTCATAGGGTTGAGTTGGAAATATGTGTCCAACTTCTGTACCCATTCTCTACCTGTGCACTTGTTGGAACCATCAAAGGAAGGAATGGATAAATTTCTGACCTTCCGCATGAGATCAATGTTTTGTGGATCCTTGTTGAAATCTCTTGGTTTGTTCCTATATTTAATGGTACAATAGTCCTTTAGTGACATGACTGCTTGAAAAACCTCACCAAGAGCCTGGTACTCCTCCCAATAATCATTATAGGTTTCACCCTATCCTTGCTGCCCTTGATTTCCTATTTTCTGCTCCCCAAGGAAATTAGGAAAAAGAGGTCTAGGAATCACTCTACTGGTGGTCCTAATGCCAACGTGTTTGGGAATGTTATTGTTTCTTCCTTCTGCATGATTCCCATTGTTCTCATTGGAGAAACCTACACCATTGTTACCCCTATGGTTTTGGTTCCCATTTTTTCCATTAATGCCCCCTAAAGCATTGTTGCCCCATGGTTTTGGTTCACTTGAGTGTTGTTAATTAACTGATTTAGTAGTTGTGCTAGTTCTTGCTGCCCTATAGCTAAAACTTCTAAGATATGCATGGCCCTGTCCCCATTATTGTTGTCCCCCATGTCTCCCTCTTGTTCTACTTCTGGTTGGTCCACTTCTTCTTCTTCTTCTGAGTGAAATATGTTTTCTTCTCCTCTATACCTTCTTCTCCTATATGTAATGTGTGTTTTGTCCCCTGGAAGAATCAAATCACCATGTAATGTTTAGGCTAGTGGGAAAACCAGCTATGATACCACTGTACTAATGACCGAGACATTCAGAGACACACCCCCAAGGTGGGTCCCACTCATAGGAGGCACCTATACTTATATCCTTATCAAAATGGGCCAAAGTCTCATCGAGGATTTGAACCTGGGTGAGGAGAGTGCAAGAAAAACCTCCCAAATATCTTGTTAAACCACCTCAACCTTTAAATTTTAAGGACATTGGGGTGGGCTTTGATCCACTTATGTGTGAAGGGGTCACACAACCATTTATCATATCATGTTAGCATTGTCATATCATATTAGCAATGGAAATCAATGTGTTAGGAGGAGGGTCCTTGTCCTTAAGTGGAGGTCCCCATCCTTCAATAATGGGATCAAGGTCCACCATTATTACCTTCTATATGTCATTTTTATACTTGGGTTCTTCAAGTCGCTATGGCTTTGAGATTTTTTTTGGATTTTTACTCAATTTGTAAACACACTCAAACCCTTGTTCACCTCTTTCTCTAACTTCTGTAAGTCTATGGTTGTCATAAATCTTTGACAAACACTTGTGGGCACATTCCCAAACCCAATATAGACCCTCTGTCTGCTTCTATATTTTTATGATTGCTATTTGGATAGTTTTTATATAGTTTCGTAAAGGTTGGTTGAGTTTTAATGCCACATATAAGTTTCATATTTCAAGCAAAATACCACAACAAGATACCAAGATAACAACATCAAATAGAACACTCTAAAAATAAGCAATTTCCACTAGAAAAACTTGATTTTATTAGATATATCTAACCTTAGTCCAAAGATGATACAAATATGAGAGATTGGAGAGATAATTTGCTATAGGTTGTTGTAGGAGACTAAATCGTCTCCTTCCCAAATTGCCAACCAATAGAGGAAAGCCACTATAGGTCCATGATCCTAGCCAAGGTAAAAATTCCCTCCCCAACTGCAAACTTGGTCCAACCAGAAGATAATATGTCCTAATAAGAAGGGAAACTTGGCCAGTACAATTATATCGGACTAGCACCATGAAAATCGACCCCAACAGTAGTGAACTCGACCCTCCAACAAATAAACTTGCCCCTCTACTTTCAACTCATCCAACAAGGAGAAAAATCGGTCTCCAACTGAAGAAGTTGACCCCAACTCAAGATAACTCACTCCTCTCACAACTAACTTGGCCAACAAATAGAGAAAATTCAACCCAATGAGAGATATGACCCAGAAATAGGGAAAACTTGACCCTCACACTAGCAGACTCAACCACAAAGCTAGAACTCAACTGCCAAAAGATAAAGTCAACCATAATAAGAAAAATTCAACACCAAGATGATAAAATCTATCACAATGAAGCATAATGAGCACATCTGAGTATGATCTCTCCTCCATGATTATCTAGGGTTGATAGTTTCACCACCAAACCAAATCCCAAACTCCTCTAGGGTTTTTCATCCCAAGAGCTAATGCCACAAGAGCTCTCTCAATTTCATTTTTAGAAAATAACAAAAGCATAATGAGAGAGTGCACCTTAATTCTCCTTTTATTTCCTTGTTGACCCTTTTCCGACCCTTTTACCCTTTTAATAAAGTAAAGTGACTTTATTAACTCAAAGTTACTTAAAACACCTTTTTATCTAATTACTCAATGACACCTTTTAAAAATATTACTTTCTCGCTCTGATGACATTAAATAATTGATTAATTTCCTTTTCCTCCACTGACTATAGCCTATGAGAATAACTTAGGTTATTACGTCGATCTCTTAGAGCTACTATTTGGAAAGGGACATTACAATCCTCCCTCCTCGAGATTTCTTTTACTCAAGCAACTGCAAGTTAGGATGCTGGAAGATCTGTTCACCTTCCCATGTGGCATCCTCTATTGGAAAATATCTCCACTTGTCGAGGTACTCTCGGATCACCCTATTTCGCAATGTCCTCTCCTGGACCTCAAATACCTCCTCAGGAACCAACACTAACTGCCCTCCTCATCCAATAGAGGTGACTTTTCCGAAGAAGTGACCTATTGTCCCAATTCCTTCTTGAGACACGTAACATGAAATACATTGTGGATCTTACTTCCCTTCGACAACTCAAGCTCATAAGATAGCTCTCCAACTCTTCAGATAACCATCTAGGGGCCATAAAAGTGGGGATTAAGCCTTTTGACACCACTTTTGTTTAGTGATGACTGTCTATATGGCTGTAATATAAAAAATACCAAGTCCCCCACCTCAAAAATGCACTCGAATCTGTGTTTATCCACATAAATCTTCTGCTGATTTTGTACCACATATAAATTGTCCTTGAGAGCCTTAAGGATTTCTTGACTCTCCTAGATCCAATCCTTGGATTTGGGAGCCTTTCTATCCCCAAACACCAAATCAACAAATGAAGGATGATCATAGCCATATAATGCTCAGAATGGGGTCATACCAATGGACATATGATGAGTGGTATTATAACAGTGTTCCCCCAAATGCAACCACTTAACCCATTCTTTCTGCTGCCAAGACACACAGTTACGTAAATACCCCTTGAGTTACTTGTTCACAATATTTTTCTGACCATCTTTCTGGGGGTGGTAACTAGTGCTAGGAGTCAACTCTGTGCCAACCAACCTGAACAACTCCTCCCAAAATGCACTAAGTAACCGACTCTCTCTGTCACTTACAATGTACTTCGACAACCCATGGAGTTTGAATACCTCCCCGAAGAACAACTCCACTACCTGTGTTGCATGGTATTATGAGGATATGGAAAGGAAATGTGCAAACTTGGTCAACCGATCAACCACCACATATATGCAATCTCTGTTATGTACTTTAGGTAAACCCGTGATGAAGTCCATGGACACGCTTTCCTACTTTTGCTCCAGAATGGTTAATGGATGTAGTAACCCCACATGATGAGTTTTCTCTAACTTACTCTGTTGACAAGTCATACACTCCTGCACATGTATCAATACACCATCTTTGAGGCCCTTCCAAGTGAACCTTTCCCTGATCTTCCTGTAAGTTTTAAAGTAACCAGGATGCCCTGCCATGGGTGTGTCATGCATATCCCTCATAATATTCTCCTTCAATGTAGACTTCAGGACTAAGTATATGCGATCCTTGTAGTAGATGATGTCATCCATCACTTTGTACCTATCACATTGTATGCTGTGATCCATCAACTCACCAACAAATTTATTCTTGGAATACTCTACCAAGAGATGATATTTATAGTCGGCTGAAATCTCTGCAAGTGAACATGTCTCTGGTTTCCTAGAGAGAGCATCAACAACCACATTTTTCTTCCCTTTCACATACTCAATGTCGAAGTCATATACCTGAAATTTTCTGACCCACTTCTGTTGCCTCTCATTTAAGTCCTTATTCCCCGGAAAGTGTCTCAAACTGTTGTGGTCAGTCTTAACCACATATTTGACACCTACCAGGTATTGTCTAAATTTCACCAAGGCATGCATGATGGAAAGTATTACCTTGTCATAGATGGAGTAGAGTCTTTCTTAATCTATGATTTTCTTGCTCTCATATGATATCATATGTATTTTTTGCATCAAAACTGCTTCTATTCCCTCACTCGATGCATCACACTCAAACAAAAATGGATGAGTGAAATCAGGAAGTGTTAAAACTGGGCAAGTGCTCATCACTTCCTTCATCCTGTCAAATGTATTCTAGGCCTCCTCTATCCACCTGAATTCCCCTTTCTTCGCGATGTCTATGAGTAGTGCAGCCAAATCTGAAAACCATTTCACAAACCACTGGTAGTAGCTGCATATTCTGAAGAATACATGCGAATGTGTAAGGTTCTTAAGTCGTGGCCAATCCAATATGGCTTGTATCTTCTCCCTATGTACCTGTACACCCTGGGCACTGACCACATGACCCAAATTTAGGATCTTTTTCATGCCAAACTCACATTTTGACTCCTTGGAATACAATGACTGTTCCTCCACGATGCTCAAAGTCTCACCCAAATGCTCCAAGTTTTCCTCCCATGTCCTGCTATATATCAAAAGATCATCAAAGAACAAAAAAAGAACTTCCTTAACTTATTTTTGAAGATGTGGTTCATGTAAGATTGAAATGTAGTTGGTGCGTTGGTCAACCCATACGACATGACCAAAAACTCATAATTCCCTTAATGGAATCTTAAATAAATTTTGGGGATATTTTTCTCTCTGACTCTGTTGATGATACCCCGTTCAAAGATCAATCTTCAAAAAATACACTGCTCCATGCAACTCATCCATAAGGTCATTGATCCTAGGGATAGGGTACCTGTTTATGATCATGTTCTTATTCAAGGCCCTATAGTTGATGCACATGCACATTGTGCCATTCTTCTTCTTCACCAACACTACATAAGAAGAGAATGGACTAGAGCTAGTCTTGATGTTTCCCATCTCCAACAGTTCCTTAATAGCCTTCTTAATTTCATCCTTGAATTTCTTTGGATGTATGTAAGGAGTAGTAATCACCAATTTTCCTCCCTCCTCCAACTCAATGGTGTGCTCAAATCCCTTGTTAGACGGTCTCCCTGAAGGTATCTATCCAAAAACCTTGTCATGCTTACTCAACAATGCCTGGATATTTGCATGATGATGTTGTCGGACCTCTGCATTTACCTGAGACGTAATCAAGCACTCGAATACACATGCTACATCTCCATGTTTGAAAATGACCTCCATATTTTTTTTGACACAATCTTAGGGCCACCATTTGACATGCCCCTTAGAACAACCATTTTGCCATTTTTTGAATTGAACTTCATCTCCATTACCTCGTAGTCATTGTAATTCCCCCCAAGGAATTAAGCCACTGAACACCCAAAACTATATTGGTGTATGCCAGATCAACCACATAAAAATCATCGGTCAAGGTATAGTTTCCTAATGTCACGACCAACCTCAAAATATTTTGCATCCATGTCATAGTAAATCCATCAACCACTACCATGCTGAACCCCTTGAATTCCTCTATAGCCACGTGTCTCTTAGCTACCAATACTTCATCAATGAAGTTATGGGTCGCCCCCATAGTACCCCTTTGACTCTGAAAGTGTAGTATCTAGAAGTTCCTGATAGAGTAGCGATAGTCACACCCTTAGCCTCCTCATGAGACTGCTCAACACTCAAGCCTCCCTACTTGTTGCCCTGTTCTTGTGTAACTTCCTCCTCTTCCTTGTCACTATCTAAGTACACCTCTATGTAGTGTAAATTTTCCTTCCCCATGCACTTGTGTCTCGGTTACCAAGGTTCTTTGAAACTGAAGAAAATATTCTTTTTTCTGAACTCATTACGAGTCGCCTCATCCAACTTCTCCTTTCCAGTCCACTCTTTCTGAAAAGGTTTCTTATCTTTGTTTTTATATGGAATGAAAGGCTTGGATAAAGTTTTTGTTTTCAAGACTGCATCCTCCATGTCCCATGTCTTGATAATGGCATCTTGCAGAGTCTCAGGTTTGAAGGATTTTACCCAACCATCCAGTGGCTTAGATAAACCTTCAATGAACAACATAACTAGCCTCTGCTAAGATATATTTGTCACCATGACTGCAAGACTTTGAAAATCTGTAATGTAAGCATCCCGTGTCCCAATCTGCTTGAGTTGTGTCAGCTCTCTAAAATTTAATTCTATATATTTTTTGTCAAACCTCTCCATCAAATTCTTTGTGAAATATAGATAGGAGGTAATGATGGCATGCCACAGAGTGACCAATCCATGGTACCACCACTCACGATCCTTTCCATCCAAATGCAAGGTAGTGAATTTAATAACCTCTTCCTCTGTCATAAGGTTGAGTTGGAAGTATGTGTCCAACTTCTATACCCATGCTATAGCCGTGCACTTGCTGGAACCATCAAATGAAGGAATGGATAACTTTCCAACCTTCTACATAAGATCAATGTTTTGTGGATCCTTGTTGAAATCCCTTGGTCTGTTCCTATATTTGATGGTACAATAGTCCTGTAGTGACATGGCTTCCTGAAACCCCTCACCAAGATCCTGGTACTCCTGCTAGTAATGATTAAATGTTTCACCTTGTCCTTGCTTCCCTTGATTTACCATTTGTTTCTCCCCCAGGAAATTAGGAAAAAGAGGTCTAAGAATCACTCCATTGGTGGTTCTAGTGCCAATGTGTGTGGGAATGTTATTTTTGCTACCTTTTACATGTTTCCCATTGTTCTAATTGGAACCTGCTGCACCATTGTTACCCCTATGGTTTTGGTTTCCATTTTGTCCATTAATGCCCCCAAGACATTGTTTCCCCCATGGTTTTGGTTCACTTGAGTGGTTTTAATTAACCAATTCAGGAGTTGTGCCAACTGTTGCTGCCCACTGGCTAAACCTTCTAGGATCTGCATGTCCCTTTCCTCATTATTGTTGTCCCCAATGTCTCCCTCTTGTTCTTCCTCTGGTTGGTCCACTTATTCTTCTTCTTCTAAGTGAAATGTGTTTTTTTCTCCTCTATACCTTCTTATCTGGTATGTAATGTGTTTTTTGTCCCTCGAGAGTATCAAATCACCATGTAATGTTCAGATTGGTAGGAAAACCAACTCCGATACCACTATAATGTCCCACTTAATTTTTTTTTGGANTCCCCCATGGTTTTGGTTCACTTGAGTGGTTTTAATTAACCAATTCAGGAGTTGTGCCAATTGTTGCTGCCCACTGGCTAAACCTTCTAGGATCTGCATGTCCCTTTCCTCATTATTGTTGTCCCCAATGTCTCCCTCTTGTTCTTCCTCTGGTTGGTCCACTTATTCTTCTTCTTCTAAGTGAAATGTGTTTTTTTCTCCTCTATACCTTCTGATCTGGTATGTAATGTGTTTTTTGTCCCTCGGGAGTATCAAATCACCATGTAATGTTCAGATTGGTAGGAAAACCAACTCCGATACCACTGTAATGTTCCACTTAATTTTTTTTTGGATTTTTACTCAATTTGTAAACAAACTCAAACCCCCTATTCACCCCTTTCTCTAACTTCTATAATTCTATGGTTTTCATAAAGCTTTGTCAAACACTTGTGGGCACATTCCCAAACCCAATATAGACCCTCTGTCTGTTGCCATATTTTATGATTGTTGTTTGGCTAGTTTTCAGATAGTTTCTCAAAGGTTTGTTGAGTTTTAATGCCACATACAAGTTTCATATTTTAAGAAAAATACCATAGTAAGATACCAAGATAATAACATCAAATAGAACACTATAACAATAAGGAATTTCCACCAAAAAACTTGATTTTATTAGATATATCTAACCTTAGTCCAAAGCTGGTAAAAATATGAAATATTTGAGAGATAATTTGTTGTAGGTTGTTGTAGGAGACTAAATCGACTCCTTCCCAAACTGCCAACCAATAAAGGAAAGCCAGTCTAGGTCCACAATCTCTAGCCAGGGTAAAAATACCCTCCCCAACTACAAATTGGATCTAAACAGAAGATAATACAACCCAACAAGAAGGGAAAATTGACTAACACATTTATATCAGCCCAACGCCATGAAAATCGACCCCAACAATAGTGAACTCGACCCTCCAACAAATAAACTCTCCCCTCTACTGTCAACTCAACCAGCAAGGAGAAAAATTGACCTCCAACAAAAGCAGTCGCCCCCAACTCAAGCTAACGAGCCCCTCTCACAGCCAACTCGACCAACAAATAGAGAAAATTCAACCCAATGAGAGATACGACCCAACAATAGGGAAAAATCAACTCTCACACTAGTAGACTCAACCACAAATCTAGAACTCATCCATCAAAAGATAAAATTAGACATAATAAGAAAAATTTATTGCCAAGATGATAAAATCTGTCACAATGAGGAGATCTGAGTATGATCTCTCCTCCAAGATCAACTAGGGTGGATAGTTTCACCACCGAACCTAATCCCAAACTCCTCTAGGGTTTTTTGTCCCAAGATCCAAAGCCATAAGAGCTCTCTCAATTTCGTTTTTAGAAAATAAAAAATGCATAATGAGAGAGGGTTCCCTCAATATCCTTTTATTTCCTCATTGACCCTTTTCTGACCCTTTACCCTTTTAGTAAAGTAAAGTGACTTTATTAACTCAAATTCACTTAAAACACCTTTTTATCTAATTACTCAATGCCACATTTTAAAAAGATTTCTTTCCCGCTCCAATGACATTAAATAATTAATTAGTTCCCTTTTCCTCCACTGACTATAGCCTATGATAATCTCTTAGGCTATTACGTCAATCTTCTGGAGCTATTGTTTGGAAACGGTCATTACATCCTCTGAAGCTGGTGGTGGTTGAAGCACCTTTTCAATAGGGGTGGTTGGATTTTATTGGTGAATTTAAGGATAATTCCAGTAATGGTTACTAATGTTTTTTAACTGCTACTGATTATTTCACTCGATGGATGGAATCCATCCTGACCAAGAGAGCGCCAAAAGAAGCAGTGATGAACTTCCTTGAAGAAAGAATAATTACTAGATTTGGCATCCCTGCCAAAATTACTACTGATAATGCTAAGGATTTCAGTCTAGTGGCATTGAATGAGTTTTGTTTCAAGTACAAGATCATTTTGTCACATTCTTCGAACTATTACCCCTAAGGAAACAGACTGGTGAAATCTAGTAATAAGAACATCATGAACATTGTAAAAAAGATTGTCGGAGATAACAAAATGAGTTGGGATAAAAAAATTAAATACACCCTTTGGGCGGATCGCACAACAACCAAGACATGCACCAGGAAAAACCCATTTGAATTAGTTTATGGGATGGAAGCAAGGTTACCTGTAAATCTCCAGATTCCAGCTTTGCAATTATCTCAACATTTTTGTACTGATAAGGAAGTGCTACAAGGAATGATTATTCAACTCATAGAATTGGATGAGTCCAAAAGAAAGGATTTTGATCAAATGGAAAGAAATCAGGACAAAATTAAGGGAACCTTTTATCACAAAGCAAGGAAAAGGGTTTTTAAATAAGGATACTTTGTTCTAATGTGGGACAAAAGAAGGGAGAAACCAAGAATGCACCATAAATTTGACTGTTTGTGGATAGGACCTTACCAAATCAAAGAAAGATTAGGTTCTGATTCTTTTTAATTAGCTACTGTCGAGGGGTGGAGGATGCCATTGATAGTTAATAGATCTCTCCTGAAGCCCTATTTCTATGTTGTGACTTGATCTCCATGGGCCTTGGGCCCCAGGTAATTAGGTAGGTCATTTTTCTTTCTTGCATTTGCATTTTTTGTGTTCATTCTAGTGTAGTTGCATTTGCTTTCATATTTTGCTTTACGTGTTGCTTTATTTGCATTTCTGCATAATTGTTTACTATATTTGCTAGAATCATATTACATGTTAGTTAGAAGTTTTTGAAAAATGCAAAATTTTCTAATGGATAGTTGGATTTTTGAAGATTTGATTATATTAATAAAGGGATGAGTGTGCCACCCTTCGATGTTGAGGTTCTCATGTACTCTATGGTTAGCACATGTTCCCAAGTAGGAGCCAAATGTTACCCCCCAAGCTAGGGGTAACTAAGGAGATGATTTCTCGAGGCTCACAGGTTGAAGACATGGAGTGTCGAGAGACAGTTGAGCGGACAAAGCCCCTCCTCTTACCACACATCACCATTGATAGACAACAACAGTGTCCACCACACTAGCATGGCCCACAGAGGACAACATGTATTTATTCATGAGGTAACAAATATAGTCTYGTGGTAAGTGTCATTTTAATAATTGAAGCATTTGAGCATGTTGCATAGAGTCTTTTCTTGATTATGAAGACATTTTCTTGGAAATTATTCCTTTTGCCTCATTTCACCTTGGTGGTTGACATGTTTTCTTASTAAGTGGGTCATCCTTAGGAAAATAGTTGCTACTAGGGGGTGTACTTGAAGAGTCATTGTACCATTGTACCACTTTCCATKCTTATTCCCCTTCGTTTCCTCATCTTTTGGGTTTTCGGGCTTATTGAGCCCAAGAAGGGCTTGCACCTAATTTCATGGGAAGAAGGGGATAAAGGCACATAGGTGTTGTAGCTAGAAAAATATAAGAGCCATGGATTATCCTTTAGATGCTYGTCTTAAATTCATGAGAGCAATGAAATGCTTCTCCACAAGAAATTCAAGGACCTGTAAAAAGGAAAACACATAATTAAATAAATGTCCCGCTTATTGAGGGAATGGATTTGCAGTGTCTTTTACTTTCCTTGCACATGACACTCGATGTGTTCTTAGATTAAGGTGGAATTGCAGTGCTCCTTACTTTCTATTGCACATAAAACTCAATGTTTTGGACCATAATCAATTAATGGCAAATAAAGAGCTTGGAAAAATGTTGCATTGCAAACGAGGATGTAATAGACCCTCTACAAAGTCACCCATAAATGAGAAAATATGATCCCATGATATGTCAAGAACCCCATTCCAAAAAGTCATACCCCCATCCACCTCATACTCTTTTACATGACTTAGAGAGGGTCTTCTTGGAAAACACTCCTTGACTTGGGGATTGATCTACCCAATAGGGCACCATGACAACCCTCCAATACTTAAATTTGGTAAGTTGTATAAGGTCTTTGAGCATTTGTTTAATTTGAAAAGGGGGGATTTAATGCACATGTTTGGGTGTTTCTTTTATTAAATGTGGCTTAATTGGAATGATACATGTGACTTGTGGACCCTTGGAGGGCATAATTGTTTGTATTTGTAGGGTCTTTCCAGGTGTAAGCTATTCCATGGAGGATTGTGCCATTTTGAGCTTCAAGGGGGGTTGAAAACCTCAAGGATGGACACCATGCCCCAAAGGATGGGTAGAGGACCCTAGAGCCATTACACACTTGAGATGATGGACGTTGCCTTTGGAGGAACTTGGAAACCACTAGGTGATGACATTATAGCCCCTTCCACTTGGATGTTGGCCCTTGGAGGTCCAAGACATCATCTTCCAAGCCTTGATGTCATGAGGAGGCTAGGGTTTTGATGGGATTGATGATTCTAGAAGAGAGATGATGTGGTTTGAAGAAGGAATACTCATGACATAACACTCCAGAGCATGATAGATGGGAACATGGCCTTTGGAGGCCCAACTACTTGCATATAGAGGCACAACATCTCACTTTTGAGGCATAGCGTCACCCTTTTAGGGCATGATGTCACCCTTCTAAGAGATTTAATTTATGTAATTTATATTTTTAAGTTATAAAAGCAAATAAAAGAGGTTGGCCTCCTTCTAATTTGTTGTTGACATTTAAAATTGGACAAATTGGTTTCAGGTGACCTCATATAGATAAAGGTCACCTCATTTTAATTGTAATAACAACTCACTTGAGAATTACATACATTCTTGGTTGAAATTTTTTCCCTACACATGCAATTTGCTCCATCTTGCCTCTTGTGCTTTTGGATGCTTCTACTTGTATATTGGTGAATGAAGGCTAGCGACTTCTCTTGATGCTTATTTCTTAGCAATTGTGGTGGAATATTCTTGATAAGTAAGGCTTTTTCATGCTATCTCTTGGATTAGGCAAGAAACTTTTTCAATTATATATTTTTCTTCTTGATCTCAAGGTTTTTTTGTCAAACTCTTGAAGAAGCTAAGGGCATACACCCTCCATGAAGATCTATCTTTTATTTTCATTGAAAAGGCTACTTAAAAAGGTTGCTACAAGGAATAAAAAGGCTTACACCCTTGTATATTTACCTTGCTAAGGTTTGTTTAATCTAGGGAGTAAAAAGGCTTACATCCCTAGAGGAGTAATAAAACCTAACTCATAAACAAGAGACTCCATAACCCAATAGATAAGGCACTAATATTTTGTGTTGGAGATTGAATATTATGCATTGGTAAATGTGATATCAAGGAGATTGAATTGTTCAAGTTTGGAATTGTATTTTGCATGCTTTAAACTATATTGTGCCCTAATGGTGTTTTGATTAGCGAAGAGATCTAGCTAATGTAATAAACTTTAAGCTACAACCAATAGGGTTGGATCCAATTCACTATTTTTTATCCTTTTACTCACTTTTCTACTGCTAAATTTCACTTGCACGCTATCATTATTGATCTATTGCTTAAGGGATTTTGCTTGAGTGGCTTATTTGTTGATTTTAGTGGCTAGAACTTGTTGTTGTATTAAAAGTTTGCTACAACCATAAAGCTGTTACATATCTTGCTAATAACACTTAGTAACAACCCTCTGATTTCTATCAAAGTATCGCTCTAATCACTGGAAAATTATCTACTTGTTCCTAGCTTTATTTCCAACATCTTGCACTTGATTTTGATGGTTAATGTTGCAACTGCCATAAATTATTTACTACACACA
>JASDQU010095232.1:11306-21675 GCA_032191745.1 Picea mariana | reverse complement strand
TGCATCCTCTTTATATTTCTGATCTTATCCTCTGTCTTAGCATGCACACCTTGGATTTATCTTCTTCTCATAGATATGCATCTTTGGTATGTACACTTTCTACTCTCTTCCACTATTTTGTTATAGTCAGCTTCTGTTCCTCATCTCTGTGTTTTCTTTCCACTGTACATACTATAATTTTACCTTTCTATGGTTCAATTCATTTTTCACTTGGCATAGCCACCGCGCATAGTCACAACATATATATTTTATCCACTTCCTCTTAGGTTACACCTCGAATCTTCTTGGGAAAAAATTCCTCAACAACTAAATCACCAACCGTCGAAGAACCATGGTTCAGTTCTGCTAACTGAATCGTAACTTAACAGTTAATAATAAATATCAACAATAGCCCTTCGATCAGATGCTCAAATAACCAACACCGTTGGATTAAATCTGCAGGGTCTCGCCATTTCGCATTTTGGCATTTCGGCATTTCGGCATTCTTGTGGTGAAGTGTTTCGACACTCCAACTCCCAGTATCCAAAACCTACACCATGTAACAACCCTAGTTAAATAGTTGCATAGGTTTATCAAGATTAGTTAATTAAATAATTAACTGTCCTAGTGTGTATTAGTTAAATAAAGATTATTTATTAATAATATTAATTAATTAATTAATTATTATTTAATTGTTTAATAATTGATTAATCAAGACATTTATGGTTTGGATAAGGTAGTAAATGGACTTTAATTTATTTATGATAAGGTTTTATGTATGAAAGGGTAAGGATAAGATAATAAAGGGAATGATAAGGTAATAAAGGGAGGATAAGGTAATTAATGGAGGGAGGGAGTTGGTGAATGGGGGGGATATGACTGGGCAGAGGCTTACAGGAGAGGATTATGAAAATTTGGGGAGGAAGCATGATTTGGGGGAGAGGACTGTATTTCCTGTGGGGCATATTTTCTGGTTTTGGGAGTTTGGTTTTGGAGGTTGGTTGTACTGTTGCAAGGGGCACTCGGTTGCTAGGAGTTTTGGGCTCGGGGGCCAGGAATCCTGGAGCTAGGGAGTCGGATAGGATGCTCCTAGCTGGCTGGGTGGTTAGTCGGTTTTGGGCAGGGTTTGGTCAGAGCATCAAGCAGAGATTGGAGAGCAGCAAGGAGGACAACTAGATAAGTGGGAATTTAGCATCAGGCAGAGGTATTTTTATTTCTGAATTTGTTGCGTTATGTTATGATTATGTAAATTATTAGCATGTTGTTCATAAATTTAAATTTATGTTGTTTATATGCTGAATGAAAGAAATTACTTATTGTTTTTGCGCCGAAGTAATCTTATTTGTTTAAAATTTATGAATCTTATTAGACTTAATTAAATTTTGTTTCTACACATGGTATGAGAGCCTTTGGTTCTAACTCTTAGAACCTATGGTCCTTCCCAAAGTAGATATAATAATAACTATAAAAATAATTGATAAATCTAGTTAAGTTATTGTTTTGGAAAGATCTAAGACATTTTCAAAATTTTAGAATGGGAAAATATTTGCCAGAAATTTCAAGGACCCAAATTTTAAATCTAAATTCTTCGACATGATAATTTGAGCATTAATCTCCCAACTAGATTGTGCTATCTCTTAGTCCGAGAATCTATCTAGCTATCCCTCCTTTTCTACTTGTGCTTATAATTTATTATAAGAAATAAAAGAGAAATAATACCAAACTAAATAATAATGAAGAAAAAAATATGTATATAATCCCTATGTGTGAATATTGTTCAAGCGTTCAGGTCTACACACAAGAGAAAATCCTTTGTAGTTATAACAAAAAAAAAAAATAGACAAAAATTTTAACTGTTTAAAAAAGAAGAAGAAGATATAAACATAATCGGCTTTATACCCATCGAGCATCAAAGCTTGACACACAAGCTCAATGCTCAAATCTACACAAAGTCAGTGCCCAATCACAAAGTCACCAAGAAGGAGACACAACGAGCCAACGAGTCTACACCTTTATGCACACTGTATAAATATTGGTTTAATACCTAATCCAGTCCTTAGTTGACCCAATCTCTAAGTACATGAGCCAACATAACACAAATAACTCCAAATCCAATGCCCAATACCAAGAGTTAACCAAAGAGAGGAGTAAAATCCATGGGATATGGTGGTCGATGGGAATGGAAGCCAGACCTTCCAAATATAGCAAAGAGACAACAACAAAAAAATGAACCTGCAAACGCTAACCTAAAGAAGGCACGAAGGCCTAAGCTCCCACTCCATGCAAGATGCATCCACCCACTACATGTGAGTTGCATCCACAACACCACTCGGCACAATACACAGAACCAATGCCCAAGAGTCTGCACAAATTCATATGAGGAAGGAGCCATGGGATGGCACCCTCTTGTTCCTAAGCTAGAGCCTGCACCAAACCACCAAGGAGAAGATAGATAAAATCTTAAAGTATGTAGCAGTCGACAGTACTAAGAGCCAAGAAAGCCACGCAACAAGTCAGACTAAGCACCAAGAAAACTCAACGCTTTTACAAAGGCTCCAGTACCATTGCGCCGCACAAAGCCCAACACCATAGCACCAAGCTAAGCCACCGAAGAGGACGTGACAAAGTCCCACGCACTTTAATAGTTCCCTCTAGGGGCAATAACCTAACCTTGAAATAAATAAAAAAATTAGAGCACAATTAGCTTCTGATAACTTTAGATCTATAACAATTCATATCGAACCCAAAATGACCAATTTCACATTAGATCCATAGAATCCATGATTTGTGACAGGGCCTCAGATAGATAGTTGTGGTGGTCATTTTCAGAACAGAAACCCTCAAATTGGTGCATGAAATTTTTATCATCATAGGCCTAATAAACATGTAACATGTAATCCGATAAAGACTCGCAAAAACAAAGGCAAAAGTCAAAGTCCTCTAAGAGGGTCCATAAACACAGGGATTCATCATGTAAAATTGTCAATCATCACGTAGCACATTAAAAGTGCTACTTAGATTGGGGCGACAATCAATCCATCATCATATCCCACATACAGTACAATAGAATACCAAGTGCAGATTCAGCCGAAAGATGGCGATATATGAAATAATCATATTCATATCAGATACTAACAGGTTTTCTTCATCTTCAGCTACATCATGACAAAAACAATATAAACCCTAACAAAAACATTCACAGGCTAAAAAAAAACTAAGAGAAAAGGATAAAGAAAAAACCGTGACAAACATCAAAGCAGTTCAACAGAAGCCCATGAAGGGGCGATACATCGCTGAATGCATCATGTTGCAATTCTATCACCCAAACCACGAGCCATCAAACGCCCGAGAAGCCATGAGAGAAGGCCATGGGCGGAGCGGCTAGAGTAGGGAAAACCTTCGCGATTAGGGTTTGTTGGGGTTTTAGTAGTCGTTCTTATATTTTATTTAATTAAATGTTGAACAAGCAGGAAAAGAGGGAGGGGCCAAGTGGACCTCATGCGAGGACCCACCGCTGCCTTGAGTTTTTTTTTTACTATGAATTTTATTATTTTTTTATATATGTTAATTATTTAATTTTGTTTTAATTACTTTAAATTATTAAAATTGTATTTTAATTACTTTGAATTGGGTTTTAATAATTTAAAACATTTTGAGGTTGTTTTAAATTTTAAATTATAGAATGATTAATTCTAATTTTAAATTTTTATTTATTTATTTATTCATTTTAAATAATTAATTTCAAATTTTAACTTTATTTCAAAGCCTTAATAATATTGATTAATGGATTAAATGACTAGTGGTTAATTAATCAAACGATTAAAGGATTAATAATAATGATTAATTAATTAAATGGCTAAATAATTAAATGTGTAATTAATATAACATTACAATCGAATAAAATTTATTTTGGATTAGAAATAAAATTTTGGAGTCTATGGGTTTTGAACCCACGACCACCCACCGCCCAAGCCTTAAGAAACAACCAAACACCAACGCGCCACACATGAGTCTTTACAATTAAATTCATATACATAAATAAATTAATAGTAACTAAGTATTATCCCGAAGTATAATCTCCAATTATCTATGTTAACAAAACACTGAGTTCCATGCCCTCAACCACCGAGCCAAGCGCCAAGTCCCTCCATTCCATTCCACCAGTCAAATCCAAGCACCAAGATTCAATGCATCACCTCAAGCTCACTACATCATACGACCACAAGTCCAGAAACAATACATAACCACGATGCATAAGCGCTAAGCTCCAATGCCCGAAAGCCACTTTACAATTCTCAAGACTCACACCTGTAGCCACCGAGACACACAATTCAACGCATATGTACAACACGCCAAGGAAAGCCCACGAGTCAAGCATCGAATGATAACCTTAGACTCATTTCATCGATATTAGGTTGGAATTCACCTTAACTAGTTGTAAATGCAAAGTATAAGGACTTAGAACAAGATAAGCGAGAGGGGGTTTCATGCGCACTAGGCAGGTAAGTTAGAGAAATTGGCTAGTATGGTACAAAGCTATCATAGCTACCGGGTGAGGGAGCCAATAGTTTTCTTAGCCGAAGAAATCAAGCTTAGACGCTTTATCCCTAGCCTAGCCACCTCCCCTAAAGAGAGTAATGTCTATTTACAGAAAAGTAAAGAAAAACTTACACCTAACCTTGTTTTCTAGTTTAAGTTGCGCAAATTTAAAATGTCCTTGAACTCACCCTGACAACTTTGGTTGATGTAGGTTAAATCATACAGGATGGTTAGGAATCGAGGGAATCGAGGCAAAGGAGCATCGTCACAGGCACTGCCAACACCACCAATGCCGCTGCAACCATTGCCGGAACTAGCTCTCATACTGCGCTCTTTGGAGGCCATAAATGAGACTTTAAAGGGGCGTCAACCAACAGGGATTGAAGTGGAACCCCCAACATCTGGAACGGGTAATCCAAGAGCATCGAGGGATTCAGGGGGAGCACCTCCACCCGAATACATCACTAGAGAACAACAGAAGATCAAACTTCCGGAGTTTGCCGGGGGTCGCGCCAGTGAATGCGTGGAAGCATGGTTGGAAGGCATAACAAGGAGTTTTTCCTTAAGGGACTATGTGTTCACCTCAAAGGTGAAGAGAGTGATTTTTTAGTTGAGAGACAGTGCCTTGAACTACTGGGGCAACCTAGAAAGACATCTACATCTTACCCCAGACACTGTATCTTGGGAACTTTTCGAGGAGAGGTTCCGAAGGAAATATCTGTGAGCTTACTATGAGGAATAGCAGGTAGGGGCATTTCATGCTCTAGTACAGGGAAATAGGATTGTAGAGGAATATGAGATTAGGTTTATGGAATTGGTCAAGTATGTTTCATATATGGATAATGACCAATGACAGGAAGAACATTTTTTCTGTGGATTGAACCCTAAGATAAGGACTATGGTGCGGATGTGGAAACCGTCTTTAGTAGCAAAAGATATGGAAAATGAATGTTATGTAGAGGAACACATGAACTTAATCAGAGGTACGAGACCGACCTTTCTCCATCATCCTGGGTTCATGGGGAAGGCCCCTAGGACATTTCCCAAGGGAGGGGGCTCATGGCCACCTCCATATGGTAACAGATTTGCACCAAGGACAGTAGCTGTAGGGATTTCAATGGCAGTGAGTGTAGCATCTTGTTCATCACCAACGACGTAGGCAGGTCCACGGCCATCTCAGAGAACAACTAGTAGGGGTAGGGGTTCTAGGGGAAGGAACACATTTTAGAGACAGTCACATAACAGTGCATAGGTTCAATCTAGTGTTACCTGTTGGGGATGTGGAGGACCCCATTACCAACATGACTGCCCAGAGTTACAATCAGGATTTTTTCATAGAGAAGGAAAGGCCCCGATGGGAAGAGCAAGTAGCAGCCACTAGATTTACGCAGCGGTTAATAATCGCCAGGCCGAACATCAATCCATGGTGGTGGAGTCATTAGGTACGCTAAATCATATCAACGTTAAGATTTTATTTGATTCTAGTGCTATAGATAATTTCATTTCACCATCTGCATTAGAAAAGAGTGGGTTGGCAGCCTACGAGCATGATGACTTTAAACAAATTGAGATGGATTCGGGGGAAAAACAAGCAGTAGGACCTAGTGTTGATAATTGTATAATAGACCTGGGAGTGTGTACTACCAGGTTGAAGGTATACGTCACTGCTCTCAGGGCGTATGACCTAATCATTGGAATGGATTGGTTAGAAGCTCATTGAGCTTTGGTATATTGTTTCGCAAAAAAGGTTCTCTGTATAGACGACGAAGGAAGGCCAGTGGCGATCCAGGGTGTATGGAGAAGGGTGTCATTACACTTTATCTCAACTATGAAGGTTAATTGATGCTTGAGGCAAGGGTGTCGACTATATGTAGTGGAAGCAGTGAATGAAAGGAAGGGACCCTCATTAGATCAGTACCCGGTATTGTCATAATTTAAGGATATTTTTTCAAACGAGTTACCAGGGTTACCTCCTAAGAGGGAGCTTGATTTTACTATTGAGCTAAAAGCTGGTGTAGAACTAATTTCCAAGACTCCGTATCGGATGACAACACCAAAACTTTGTGAATTGCAAATGCAGTTGAAAGAGTTACTGGACTTAGGGCTAATAAGGCCTAGTGTCTCACCATGGGGTGCACCAGTAATTTTTGTAAAGAAGAAGGATGGCTCCTTACGACTGTGTATAGATTATAGGGACTTGAACCATGCTATAGTGAAAAATAGGTACCCAATGTCGTGAATAGATGACCTCTTCGATCAAATGAAAGGAGCAGTGGTATTCTCAAATATCGATTTGCGATCTGGGTATCATCAATTAAGGATTAAGGAAGGTGATATCCCAAAAATTGCCTTTCGAACTCGGTTTGGGCATTACGAATCTGTCATAGTACCTTTCAGATTGACCAATGCACTAGCAGTATTCATGAGCCTCATGAATGACATATTCTGAAAGTACATAGACCATTTTGTACAAGTATTTCTAGATGACATCCTCATCTATTCCAAGAACGAAAGAGAACATGAGGAACACTTGCGAGTGGCGTTGTCCTGCCTTAGAGAGAACAAATTGTATGGGAAGTTGTCGAAGTGTTCCTTCTTTCAGAAAGAGATCCACTATTTAGGTCATATCATTTCCGGTGAAGGAATCTCTGTGGGCCCAAAAAAGGTAAAGGCCATTATGGAGTGGTCAGTGCCAAAAAATGCCCATGAGGGATGATTTTAAGGATGGAAATTTATACTAAAATGTAGAAACATGGGCTAATCTTACTAGTCATTAATATAGAAAATGTAAAATGTTTGGCGATAGATTTGTAAAAATATTCAAATTTCTAAGGATTTTATATAGTTTCTATTAAATTTTGGCGATTTTTAATGTAAAATAATTTTAGTCGATGGAATTTGGGCGAATCGTTTTTATAAAAAATGGAAATTGGCGAATATTTTTTTGGGATAAACCATGGAAAATTAGCCCATTTGCGAAATTTAGCCCCTAAAATCATCTATGGGGCTAGCAGGTTATTATCAGAAATTTGTGGAAGGATTCTCAAAAATAGCGAAACCCATCACCACTTTGCAGTGAAAAGGGGTCGGGTATAAATGGATGGAAGTATGTGATAGTGCATTCATTGAGCTTAAGAGGTTACTAACTAGTGCACCAATTCTACGAGTGTTGGATATGGAAAAGGACTTCACAGTCTGCACGGATGCCTTAAAGCAAGATTTGGGGGTTGTGCTAATGCAGGATGGAGGAGTGATAGCTTATGCATCAAGGAAGTTGAAGAAACATGCAGAGCTATACGTGACTCATGATTTAGAGTTGGCAACTGTAATGCTAGCTCTGAAACTTTGGAGGCACTATCTTGTGGGGCAAAACCTTGAGCTCAAAACGGACCATCAAAGTTTAAAACATCTCTTCACTCAAAGGGATCTGAATGCTAGGCAAAGGCGATGGAGTAAGTTTATGAGTGAGTACGATTTTGGTATTTCATACATCAAAGGAAAGTAAAATGTGTTTGCAGATGCCTTGAGAAGGAGACCATGTGTCTTCTTCATGGTACCATTGAAAGTCAATCTGAGGGAATGTGTGTTGACACAACTCCAAGGAGACAGTTGGTATTTAGAGGTTACTTCAAACCTCCAGAGTGGGAGGAAATTAGATCCAAAGTATGAAGGATATATTCTGGAAGAAAATGAACTGTTAAGATACCGAGGAAGGATGTACATCCCTGAAGATGGGGATATTCGAAGCATCATACTGAAGGAATCCCATAGAGAAATTTATTGTGCACATCCAGGTGTGAAAAAGATGTACGCAGACATGAGGAAACTTTTCTTTTAGGTAGGTATGAAGTGTGATGTAGTCTATTTTGTCGCCAAATGCCTAGAGTGTCAACAAGTGAAATTCGATCACCATCACCCGGCAGGCCTCCTACAACCACATGATGTTCCTATGTCCAAGTGGGAAGTCATCTCTATGGATTTTGTTGTGGGGTTACCGCTCACATCTCATAGACAGAATGCCATTCTTGTGATAGTGGATAAGTTAACCAAGAGTGCTCATTTTATTCCAGTTAGAGACACTTATGATGTCACTGATGTGGAACGTGTGTTTGTAAGTGAGGTTATCAATTTTCACGGGATACCTAAGAATATAATTTCAAATAGGGACTCCAGATTCACTTCTAGGTTTTGGACAAGTTTGCAGTCAGCATTGGGCACTCAATTGAACTTAAGCATAGCTTGTCATCCTGAAATAGATGGGCAAACCGAGAGAGTAAATCAAGTCATGGAAGACATGCTCAGGTTGTATGTCATGGATAATCAAACCCAGTGGGAGAAGTACCTACCTTTGGTAGAGTTTGCCTACAATAACAGTTTTCATAGCTCCATCAGAATGCCACCCTATGAAGCTCTGTATGGAAGGCCATGTAGAACACCATTGAGTTGGGAAAGATTAGAAGACCGAGTAACAGTTGGGCCATAATTGATTCAAGATATGGAGGAACAGGTGATTTAGATTTGGAAGAGACTGAAGGAAGCACAGTATAGACAGAAAAGTTATGAGGATGCACACAGGACCCACCGAAGTTATGAAGTGGGAGACTGTTGAGCCCTAATATTGGCTCATTACCACTTAATTGGGGCATATTAGATTAGTAATTTTATTTTATTTATGTCGGCTTTAGGCCATTAGTTGTAATTTAGATTAGTAATGTTATTTTATTTATGTCGGCTTTAGGCCATTAAACCTCCTAGTCTCCTATATATACCAAGGAGACATTTTCATTTTGAATCATCTTGGACTTGAACATTTAAGTGGGGTAAAAGGAGGTTGCCCCCTCGAAGAGGCTTATTATCTGAAATTATCTCTTTTTCAAGGCATTGAGTACTTTTCTTGAGGTTTTTCTATGCTATATTGATGTTTGGCTCTTAACATATGGTATCAGAGCTCAAGGTCTTGGGGTTTCGCTGCTACATCTGAGACACCGTGGCATTTTCGCTATAAAAACACCGTGGAATTTTTGCTATAACCTTTTTTCTACAATGTTTCAGAAGGAGCGACTTGGATTGTATTTATAATACAGATCAAGGTACGTTGGGTTAAAAATTCAGCTCTTGAGGCCTTATACTTTTGGAGATATAGCTTGTACAAGATCGGGTTCTAGAATCATCCTGAAATGAGTCATTGTGGGATTTTTTCTATAAAACCTTTTCTGTGACGTTTCAGACCCTCAACTCCGGAGGCCATTTACAGAAATTAGAATTCTAGCTGTGGTAACAAGTTTAGCTTCTGTGCCATCTTAAATTTTTAGATACACCCTGTGTAAGATAGGGTATTTGACTAGTCCTATTGACTAGTCTCAAGAAGGTGTTCTGGGTAAAACAATCATAACTTCTTCCTAGAGTATCCAAATTGAGTGGGACTGGTTGCATTGGATCGTGGATAGTCTATACTATTTTGGGTGCAAGTTTAAGAATTTTATATTAAATATTTTGTGTGGGGAGTACTATATAAGTGAGATCTCCTGGAAAGGCCAAAAATCAACAAGTTGTGGGGAAGTTACCGTAAATTCCACTTGGCACATCCAATTTTGATCAGACCTGTGGAATTACAGAGAAGACATATCAAATAAATACATAAGGGAAATCTTCATACCCAGAAGGTCTGAAACTTGGGAGATACAATAGAACAAATATTGTCTAGCAGAACAACCTCAAAATCAAGGTTCAAAAGTGATACTCGGCCAACATGCCACCCAAAAAGGGAACTTCTACACCAAATAAGCCTCCATAAAATCCTACTTGGACTCTTGATGAAGGTGAAGAAATGCGTAGGGACATAAATGAACTA
>JASDQU010095231.1:0-21805 GCA_032191745.1 Picea mariana | reverse complement strand
AATGCATTACACAATATTGTGGGATTCAACTCTTCAGACGAAATTTCTTCTACGTTTTCATCTTGAGATAGTTCTTGTTCTTGTTCTTCTTCCTCTTCACAATCTATGTAGAATAATTTCTTCTCACCAAACTTATGTCTCTTACTGTACTTGTTGTCATAATTAAAGCATAAACCTTTTTCTTTTCTTTCCTCCAATTTTTGAGGTGTCAACCTTGTAGGTTGAGTTGTTTTAGAAGAAGGAGCATTGTTCTCTCTATAGATGTTAGGATTGGTCCTTCTAGTAGCCATAGCCATATTTTTACTTTCAACATTTCTTGCCACCTTAAATGCATTCTCCAATGATTTGGGTTCCCAAAGGCAAACCTCATGTTGAATGTTATCCTTTAAAGTTCCTATGAATACATCAATCAAGTGCTCATCTAGAATATCGGTTATCTTTATATTCAATCTTTGGAAGTTCTCAATGTGCTCTGTAACTGAACCCTTTTGCTTGAGATTTATCAATTGGCTAAAGAAGGTATTGCTCCTTGTATCCTCATAGTGTGCTATCATTTTTTCTGTGAAAATTGTCCAAGTGATGAGTGATTTGCGAGAACAAAGCCATCGATACCATACAAATTGATTAGGTTCTAAATATAAAGAAGCAATTTGCACCTTTTGTGTATGTGGAACATTATGAAGATCAAAGAATTGCTTCATCTGAAGTATCTATGTGATTGGGTCCTTGCTATCAAACTTCCTTATATCTTAGGAATGTGGTTGGTCTTCAAACCAAAGTTGGAGTTTCTTCATTCTTGATTCACCTTCCTTGTGTCCCCATCATGAATTTCATGGGATGCATTTTCACTTTCAGGTGTCTTCTCTGTCACGAAATTTTTCAATACTTTCATGATCTCCCCTTTTAAACCATTCATCTTAGTATCCAACATAGCTTCCATTGAATCCATCTTATTTTGTACTTCATTTGTGTCCCTACACATTTCTTCACTTTCATCAAGAGTCCAGTAGGATTTTCTAGAGGCTTATTTGGTGTAGAAGTTCCCTTTTTTGGTGGCATGTTGGCCAAGTATCACTTTTGAACCTTGATTTTGAGGTGGTTCTGCTAGACAATATTTTATCTATTGTATCTCCCAAGTTTCAGCCCTTTTGGGTATGAAACTTTATTTTATGTAGTTCTATGATATTTCTTACTTGCAATGCCACAAGTCTAATCAAATTGGATGTGCCAAGTAGAATTTATGGTAACTTCCCCACAAGTTGCCAATTTTTGGCCTTTCCAGGAGATCTCACTTGTATAGCATGCCCTGCACAAAATAATTGATATTAAATTATGAAAATTGCACCAAAAATACTACAGGCTATCCACGATCCAATGAAACCAGTCCTACTCAATTTGGATACTCTAGGAAGAAGTTATGATTGTTTACCTGGAACACCTTCTTGAGACTAGTCAATAGGACTAGTCAGATACCCTATCTTACACAGAGTGTATATAAAAATTTAAGATGACCCAGAAGCTTCACCTTTTACCAAAGATACCTTACTAATTTATGTAAATATCCTCCATATTTCAGAGTTTGAAACATTACAGAAAAGTTTTTATAGCAAAAATTCTGCAATGACTCATTTCAGGATGATTCCAAAACCCTATATTGTACAGGTTGTATCTCCGAAATTATAAGGCCTCAGAAGCTTAATTTTGAACCCAATGTACCTTGATCCATCTACTAAATATCCTCCAAGACGTTCCTTTTGAATCATTTTATAAACAAAGTTATAGCGAAAATTCCAAGGTGTCTCAGATGTAGCAGCGAAACCCCAAGACCTTGAGCTTTGATACCATATGTTAGGAACCAAATATCAATATAGCATTGAAAAACCACAGAAAAAGTACTCAACACCTTGAAAAAGAGATAATTTTAGATAATAAGCCTCTTCGATGGGGCAACCTTCTTTTTCCCCACTTAAATGTTCAAGTACAAGATGATTCAAAATGAAAATGTCTCCTTGGTATATATAAGAGACTACGAGGTATAATTACAACTAATGGCCTAAAGCCGACATAAATAAAATAACATTACTAATATAATATTCCCCAATTAAGGGGTAATGAGCCAATATTAGGGCTTAACAGTCTGCTATGGTTGGTTCCTCCGTATGTTGGTTGGGCACAGTTTCTTGTGACCCGGTCACTTCAAAAGACCCTTGTTGGTCTAGCTTTCACCTTAGTGGTGGTGAGGCTGGCTCCAGTGTAATCGGTGGCAAGCAAAGAAGCCTTTGTGACCGTTGGATCTCATGGTCCTCCACTATGTGATATGATCAAAGACACACTATGGCCTTCTACTCGTTCAAACAAAAAGGGAACACACTAGAAAAATTCCCTACGAGATAAGTCAAGCAAACACTAAACTAGTTGGAAGAACAGTTACAACAACCAACACAAGAGAAACTTATCAGTGCATGTGAAACTAAAAAATGGAATCACCCTCCAGTTATACTCTTCAAAGCATGGCTCGATGTCTGTCCTAGGTATCGCAGTATACCCCCGTAGTCACCTGTGTATGTCACTAAAAATATAGGCAGCTAGGTTGCCAATGCACGAACAGTCACTAGGCGGCTACAGTCAACAGTCGGGTAGACCAAAATGAGCAGGGTATCGAGCCCAAAACCTATCAAGGGTATCGAAAGCAAGTGTTATGTAAGACAATTGAGGACCTCAAACAAATTTGAGACCCATGAAACTCTGTGGCAAATGCAATCAATGGAATCCCTAGGCAAGCCCTCTATATGTGTTCTCTACTACGATTGGTCCAGCTTTGGAGGGGTTATCTCTACTACCTTTCTACATGCAACCTCGTGTTTATCCCTTGTGTTAGAGGGGGGCCCCAGATAAATTTCATGATACTGGACTTGGACACTCCCTAACTCATACCCCAATGTTTGATTTAATGGCCTTGAAGAGTTTCCTCTCCAACCTAATTCAAGGCCCTAACCCTAAACTAGTTGGTTGACCCTACAAACATAAAACGTCTAATTGATTTTAGATTTAGCATTAATTTTATGGCTTGGATTAAGTCAAAGGTTATGAAAGTGAAACTAGTGATGTTTTGATAGACAAAAAGAAAGATAAACAGAAAGATGGAAACAACAACTTCTTGACAAATTCAGATTTGCTCTTTTAAATTCTTTAACCAACTTTTTCCAAAAATGAGATTTTCTAAGATCATTGAACGACAAACTCAAACAGGATTTCACTTGAATATGAGCTACTTATTGTCTAAGTAAACCATCAAGAACTTATGAAAGCAAAGACTTTTCCTGGTTACTAATGCAAAACAACAACTATTTAACCAAACAAAGAAATACAAGACTTTTTATTTTTATTTGAATGCCCACAAAGAAAAAAGGAAAAATATCGACAAGTAAAGACCAAGAAAACTTCTGGCCTAAGTGAAAATCACAAAGAGACACTCTAAGAATAACACAAAAGAAAATTAAAACTGGACTCTCACACTTGTCTAAAAACTCTATATAAAGAAAATTTTGAGGAAAACTTCTTAATGAAAAGAAAGCTATTGTTGTGATCAAACCTAAGTTACTGACCGCTATGTCAGAGACCCAAAAACCTGAGAGATATAACTCTTGACAAAGGAAAGGATGATTGCCTCTCCCTAAATAAAAATTTTCTCCACAGGCACACTGCTGACAGTTCAACAGCAAGGGTGTGCATGCGAGTTGTGTAAAGTCAGGGCGCGTGTATACACATTCAGAGCTTATGCAGGCCACATGTACTTTTGAAACTCTCAAAAAATAAAAATACAAGCAATGAATCACTGGTAGAGACTGTTGGTACTGAGAACCAGAACCTCTTGAAGACTCAGACACTTACTTTGACAGAAAAAAGAAAACAATTCAAGGAAAATTTCATAAAACAAAACCAATCTGAGGTAGAACCTAAGATACAAACTGCAAACAACAAAGACTAGAATGAGTTCTAGAAAAACCCTGAGAAGGATCACTTCTGACCGGGGAGAGGATGACTGCCTCTCTAGAAGAAATTTTCTAGAATCATACACATGGCTGACACTTCATCAGCTAGCATGTACATGCAGGCTGGGTGAAGGTAGGGCATGGGCACACGCGTGCAGACCTTATACAGGCCGCATGTACCTCTGTGTGTCCCATGAAAAAAAATTTGCAGTCAAGAAAAGAAACAAAGATAACTGGTATGAAAGACTAGAATCTTTGTTAGCTCAGACTTTCACAGAAACTTTAAAAACAAGGAATGAAACTAGTTTTTAATAATACCCAAGAAAATTATTCCCAGAAACCCTAGAGATCCCCAGTACGGTCACCAATTCTGTTGTGGATGGGAATCCCTCCTACGGACTAGCACCAAGGTTTTTTATCATGCACGCAAAAATGACCTAAAGATTCTTACTTCTTACCATCATCCCAGGCCCAAACCCCCATTACTCATATGTAAATACAAAGTTCAAGAGATCAAGTTATCGTACCTTATTTTCCGTGTTTGATGTCTATCCCTTTTCGTGCTTGGTTGTTCTTTGACTGCAACTCTCCTCCCAATGCTGAATTGCATTCACAAAAGAAAAACAAATAATTCTGCGTGCATTTGATCTATGAACTAATGCATTAGATATTTAATCACTCATACAATCAATATTCAAATAAATTACAATCTCATATGGCAGGATGGGAAAAGAAATTCTTTTATTAACTTTACAATGATACCTTACAATGATAAAGTCGGCCACTGCTCCTCGACCCTGGTCCTGGGCTCTTTTTTCACTGTCCTCCAACTGCTTTGCTCTATATTTCTCTTTGCATAAGGATGGCTTAAGGTTGGGACAAAGGGAATTCTCAATCGGGTATAGTTTCTTTACTATGATTTTCCTCCTTTCAAATGGGACCCCTACCCCTTCTTTTATAGGCTAGAAGGAGCTAGGTATTTGGTCGAATGATCAGCCATGCATGGCTAAAACGTTTAGTTAACTTACCCAAAGATGTGTGTTCCATCAACAACTTTCCTTTTTTCGTGCTTTTGTAGGTACATGTGGGTTGTCTTGGGTCAGCTAGCGTGTACACACATTCAGTAATGGAGCAGGGTGTGTAGGCCTTTATAAAGGGGGTTTTAAGAAGAGTTGTTTAGTAATGTTTTGGAAAGAAGGAATCTAAGGTGGCCTGATGTTAGGTAAGCATGTATGGTACAAATTAGGGTTATAACAAAAATCCTGGCCTCCCAGGTGACCAACGAACCAACCTCCCCACGCTAACCATATGGGCTACGTGTGGTGCTTGTTATACAAGTCACCGAATTTAAATTTAAGTTGGATGAGCATTGGAGTTGGGGGATAAACCTGGTCAGCAGGGCCAGCCCACGGACCCGGGTGCTAGACCTAGGCATGATTACAACCATCCGTACAACCAAGAGAGAGGACTGGGGCTGACATCCATAGCACTATGGCCACATGGCACTCCCAAGCAACCAGGGGCCAAGGGCCAGGGCGAAGGATGAGGGCGCCAGAGCCAATGCCTAGCGCATGGCCATATGGACGCCCATATGACCAAGGGCCGAGGAGAAAGGGGCACACATCCAAATTTTTTCCATTTTTGGGTTTTAAAACCATATATTAAGATTTTTTATTGTTATTATGCTGATTTTTGGAGGATTTTTCCCATTTTTGAGGATCTAGAGCCCTTTTTGAGGCCAGATCTTGGGAGAAAGTTGGGAGTTGAATGCCAAATTAGATTATATAAAAAAAAAGGTTCTTGACAACCTTAGGAATTCTATAATAGGAGAAATGATGAATAATTGTTAGGTCCAAGCCATTTTTATGCAGGGAATCCATTGAGGAAGCGAACTTTGAAGGCCATTTCTGGGAGCTACGCTCAGCCTTTTTCAGTGCCGTTAGTTGTGTTGGATTCTTGAGGTCAAGAAGAAAACAACCAAACTAGTTTGTAATCTATTTGAGATACTTTTGATGTAATTTTTCATCATTGAAGATTAATAAGAAAGCCTCCCCCAATGAGACAAAGGCCCGGAGACATAGACAATTTTGTGCCGAAATCCATTATCAAGTTCTTGGCATTATGGTTTGTTGTTCCTTATGTGTATTTGTTGTTCTATATGTTTTCTTATGGATGTAACATTCTTCATTTAAGAATATTCTTCTTCTTCTTCTCTTAACTTTTGAATGGTAAATCACTCATGCAAAATACTTAACCAAGTCTTTAAAAGATCAATTTCGGATCAAGGAAGGTCTCGCCCAAGACTCCATGAGAACCGCAAAGACCGATAGTCTTATGTTGGAAGTGAAGAAAAAATGCATACAAGGAATATTCTAGGGCATAAATGAATTCATTCATTCATAGTGAAATATAGAGTAACAATTATTAACCATTAAAATAGATATACATTCAACTTAGAACACACATAGAAAATTGTAGAGAGAGAGAGGACTTTGGATTATGTTTATTTATTAACTTCAAAATGCATGTAGATATAGAAAACCATAACATAGTTCTGTGCCATTCACTCTAGATTCATTCAATAGTCATTCCATTTTACTACGCTACATGCTATGTTCTCATTCCTTCATTCCTACACCTTTCCCACTCTAATACAAAAGCATAGAAGACTCATACAAAACTGGACATGAAGCTCTCTCCTTCTGTTCGAGTAAAATATTTTTTAGAACCATGCACTCACTCCATTAATTCTCTTCTCTATTCTGACTTACACTACTAACTATTTTTCTCCACTCCTCCACTCCACTCTCTTGAGTGAATGCCAGATCCACACACTCTATCTGTCTGTATGAAACCCCTAAATATTCCTAGAGCATGGGAATCCAAAATAACTTTCTAGATCATCCATAACTTCACCCATGATATTTCAGGTCATTATAATACTTTATTACAAAGCATTCCTGAAGATATGCTCATATTTGTTGCATGTGATCTTCTCTTTGATTCCTTGACCGTAGTACAAAACTAGGTTGGTGTGAACAATCTTCCTTCAGTCGACGTTGCTATTGATATTTCCTTGCGTCACACATTGTATCTTCGTGGGCATGCATGAAATATTGATTTTTGATTCTCATGAAAATTCCCAAAATCCTTGGGTGCCAATTGGCCCCCAACACTATTAGCTGGATTGTCCTCAAGCCAATGACATTGTTCACAGCTTGAAATAAGAAATTAACAACACCGTCATCATGATTTCTTGGAGGAACCGCTAAAATTGGCCATCAACATCATTAAAAGTGTCTTGCAACCTTTGAATGATTTGGACAACCTCATATGTGTCATTTGTTGTAACTTGTGGGGATCAAAGGTTAATTTGCTCCATCTTTTCTAGCATTAGAGCTCTGCCACTATGTGTGCCACCGCTAGTTGATTGTAATATGCTCGGGCTTTGTCGGTCACATCATTGGTGATTCCATAGAGAGTTCATTGTTCTGATCAAGCTACAATAATATCTTTATTTTTTATGGTGATCATTTTCATTGCAGATTGTCACTGGCCTATAGGTAAGGACGTCAAGGTTCTCTTTTGTTGTGCGATTATTACTTTTGTAGTGCATATCTATTCATTGTTGACACTAGTCTTAGGTGGATTAAGGTGGTGATTCCAAATTAAGAAGATACACTCAACAGGACACATGAAATCTTTGATGTGTTCTTGTCCCTTTTGCATTTCTTCCTTGGCCATGATAATATTTTGTTGCAACTCTTGATTACATGTGGTATGCCACTTGAGCTTCTAGCAAAGATTAATATTTTGTCTCTCAAAATCCCAGATGGGCTCCTTGACCACACGAATTTTATAAGGTGCATGTATGTTTGGATGATCATCCCTGGTCCTGGGTACTTCTGAATAAGCCTCATCCATGGTGTTGAGGATTTCTTTGTAAACTATGAGCACCATTTCCTGTTGTGCCTTACTTTCAACGTGCATAGTGACCTCCATAATATGAAGTTCTTTGATTTATTTATGAAAAACCTATACTTCTTATTGCATCTGCACTTCATGTTGATGCTTACCCTGAGTTTCTTTGTGTGTTGTGAATTCTATCTCATGCTACTGGTGTAGTTTTTCATGTGACCAGCTGAGGGCTCGATGCTAATATTTGAGATCCATCATGATGGTAGTCATAAAATTTTGTAGCTACCATGTAGGAACCTGTTCCAGTTCGAGTTTGAAAACTGAGTCAAAAGACTCAATGACTAAAGGATTAACCTGCAACACTCTTCTCTAACTAGTTTTATTGGCTTCATTGATCAACTGCTTTTGAGGGAGTGAGCTAGGTAGAGAAGCGATGTAAAATTGTCGACATATGTTGTTTAATTTACCCCCGCTATATTTTTGAAATACCTGCTACATCATGAGTTGTCCTATGATTTCCTTGACCAACTTCAGGATAGTCATAACCGTCGGCCTTGTTTGTGTTATCGGGGTACTTGGATCCAAAATTTTTCTTATGGTCATCTGTCGAAGCTTGCTGGGAACTTGACTAAGTGCTATGGTGTGTTTTTTGAATGGTGTAGGGAATTCCTCCTCAATGGAAGTAAAATCTGTTGGGGGAGAGGGCATGCACTCTTCATATGTGATTGGATCTAAATTGATTGGGGTAGCCCTTGTTTCACTGAGGGTCATTTCCACTTGTGGGCCATGTCTTGATAATCCCCAAACTCCTCATTAGTTTGCAATTTCTCATCTAGGAGCTGTATTTATTTTTCTTTGGAGGTGTTTACTGTCTACTGCTCGGATCTTGAGGCCTATTATTTCTATGTAGCTATGATTGTGTCCTTTTCTTCTCTTAGTTTTTCTTAATCTTTGTTTCGAGTTGCGCTTGCTCGTCATTGAAAGGAAGTTGATATTCCTTGTCCCATTATATGACACCCAACTAGATGTCTTCTTCCATGATGAAAAAGGGGAGCATGACAATGGATTTTTTCTTGTTTGAATGTGGATAAATGAAAATGTTATGGAAATCACACTCAAATTCAGGGTAGTCCTCATACCTGTTCATGAGAATCTTTGGAATGTGTAGCATCACATTAGCGACTTGTATCAAATGCATGTAACACTTATGAAAGGCCTTGTTATGATCATATTGGACTACTTGTTCTTTGGTGTAATGTAGCATAATAAATCTAAGTGTGATGAAGAGTGGAACACCTATTGCATCCTCCATATGGCTTTAGGGGGGCTCCATAAAATCATGCCAAGTAATAAAATAACCTAGTTGCAATGAAACTCTTTTCCCATGTATTGGGCCTCTAATTAGTCCTCAACAAACTCATTTAAGAGATATTGTGCCCAATCTATTTGAATCCTTGCATCACATCACTCAAAGACAATGATGACTCTCGTGGGACATTTTTCCTTACAACATTTCTAGAGTAGCTTACAAGCAAAAAACCGTGTCATGAATCAGACTATTTGGTTATTTATCTATGGAATTATGACCCCACAAGACCCTCTACACATCCCATATTTAGCATAAGTGTAACTTCCCCCCAGCCCCACACACATGCATGCGCGCGCTCACTCAGGCAGCTGGGAGACATCACCATCTCACGAGGTAACACCCTCGTTACCTCACTGTGGAGCTTACATTACATACCCAGTATTCTACTAAGTTATACTACATAATATTTACATATAGAAACATATACACGTATGCATATATACAAATCGAACTGCATGTAATTACACATTCACACACAACCCTCTTATGGAATATTTACATATAACATGACAGACAATACACACGGTAACATACCATTTCATAACAAAAACCTCAGTAATGCATTATGTACGGGAATTACCCATAAACATACAGACAATTATAAATAATGAATTGTAGGTAACTCATAAAAAAACACGTTAAATAACAATGTAGCATGTCATTTTATTACACAATTGGTACTTGTATTGGTATGAACGTCACCAACTATGTGCATACCTTCCACAAACCTCCCATTCTTAGACTACATTGTTCATCACTCTCAATAGTGAGTCACCCCTGAGTTGGGACTGAACTCCACCCGGGTAAAGGGATTTCTAACCAGGCTAAGGCTCATGGACAACAGGAAAGACTCTGTCACAGTGTTCTCTCAACCAATAGATTATAGTCCCTCATTCCCCACATGCATATCCCACCCAAGGAAGTGTGCACCTTCTCTGCTCAACAATCCCTCGGCTACCCCACTTCCCTTCCAGGGCTTCAACAACAGACCGGACCGGAAGTCTTCGGGCACCGTAACTGTAGTTTAGCACCTTTAGGAAATAGATCCCCAACAAGTCTCCCACTTAGATAATTGCTCACAGGCATGACAAACCGCTTCTTCAACTTCTCATGGGCCTGACAACCCACTTCTTCAATCCCGCTCCCACGCTAACCAGTTACACGGACAAGGATAGTTATGGATATGGATTATGGGTATAGTGAAATGAATGTTCGAAGCTACATGAATGTGTGAGTGGAAAATGGTCATGGGATCATGGCTGAATGATTTACAGAATGAAGGTAAGCATTTTCCCCAAAAATGATGGTCTGAAAGATGGAAGAGTAATGTAACAATGATCCCCGATGTCCTCAACTGAATTGAGTCTTGACAATAAGTATGCATGTCCCCAAATTGGCACTTGTCATGCTGGAAGTTACTTTTGGCCACTTTTCCCCGACTTCAGGACTTAGGATAAAATAATTATCCTTACTTTATGTTTTAAGGAAATATTAATATAATATTCCTTTTTGGCTCTCCCTTTCCCTAACCGGTGGAATTCAGTCCCCCTTCTCTTTTATCGTGGTCGCTCTGCACGTAGTGATATATTTTATATTAATCACGAGACATATAAAAAATAGGTGCATTGGCCTTTCACATGTAGGTGCTCTAGCCTAATTCCAAAACATAAGCATCCATCTTATAATCACTGGCTCACCAACCTATAACACATAACATATACACAAAGGCTTCCTAGCCTCAACATTGTGCACACTAACGTTGTTGCACGCAGTATCATGCAATGTGTATTATTCCTCATTTTACTACATTGTGCTTAAGATGTTGCACGCGGTATTCTGGAATGTGCACTACCACATTATTTTACTGCATAGTACCTGTGCGCACTATACCATGAAAGATGCATTACAAAATGATGTCAAAATAGCTCACCAGCTTAAGTATGCTTGTCTTACATTTACAATTGGGTTTGGATGAGGGATATTACAATCCCCTCCCCTTATTTATGCACTGTCCTCAGTGTATCATGTGAACTTATATGACAAAATTTTTAAAAAAAAAAATCTCAAACAGATGTGGATATTTTGTGTGCATCACATCCTCGTGTTCCCAAGTAGCGTCCTCAATACTATACCATGTACATTGGACCTATACAAGCCCTATGAATTGATTCCAAAGATTTTTTATTTTTTGATCCAGAATGCATATTGGCTACACTTTGAAAGTGCCTTCTTGCTCCACCTAAATCACATTCCAATCAATTACATGATTAGCATCAGGTATATATTTCTTTAGCAATGATACATGGAATACATTATGAACAAACATAAATGCAGGTAATGCAATCATATAAGAAACTGGACCAATCCTCTCTAGGATTTCAAATGGTCCACAAAATCTGGCTGCCAACTTGGCATGGCTTCCTAGTTTCAAGGAACTTCTGTTGGCTTTCACTTTTAGGAAAACATGATCACCCACTTTGAACTCTCTGTGGGTTCTTCTCTTATCGGCATAACTTTTTCTTCTTGTCTTGGGAAGCTTTCAAATTTTTCTTAATTTTTATCATTTGGTCCTCCATCTCCTTGAGCAACTATGGCCCAACTATTGTTCTATCAGCTAGATTATCCTAGGTTACTGGAGTATTTCACTTTATGTCGTAAAGTGCTTCAAATGGGCTCATTTTCAATGATGCATGATACCCATTGTTGTAAGAGAATTCTACCAAGTGATGGTAGTCTTCCCATTTTTATGGTTTGTCCATCACATTTATATCACTCTGTTCACCCTCTTTGTCTGTCTATCAGACTCAGGATGATAAGTTGTACTAAAGTTCAGATTCATTCTGAATCCTTTGAACAATCCTTTCCAAAAATTCGAGGTAAATTTCGGGTCTCTATCAGACACAATTGTTTTAGGAATTCTGTTCAATCATGCCATTTCCTTCATGAAAATATCAACAACATCTATTGTATTATGAGTAGTTTTTAGTGGGATGAAATGGGAAGCTTTGGTAATCTTGTCCACCACTACCATGGTCGAATCATGCAGTTTTCCTGTTCTAGGAAATCCCATAATAAAATCCATTGTCACTACTTCCCACTTCCATTCAGGAATGGGTAGAGGTTGTAGCAACCCTGTTGGGTGCCTATGCTCAGTTTTAACTTTTTGGCACTCCATACATCTAGCGATGTACTCAACAATTTCTCTCTTCATACCTAGCTAGAAGTATTGGCTCTTGACTACTGTCACAATTTTCTGATAACCAAGGTGTCCTGCATAAGGGACATTATGAATTTCATGCAAAATTAGACGTTTCAAGTCCTGAGCATTTGGTACAAAAATTTTGTTCTTGTGCAGCAGTATTCCATCTATTCCCAACTTATAAATGTCCATTTCCTGCGGTATCTCACCTTGTTGTAGCTTTACTACCAATTCTCTGTAATGCAAGTCTGCATTCGCAGCTTCCATAATTTTTCTTTTAATATCAGTTTGATACATGCTAATGGTTGTAGCATGTATTTCATGCACCCTCCTGCTGATTGCATCAGCCACTTTATTCTCTTTTCCGTTGATATGCTTTATATCAAAATCATATTCGCTTAGGAATTCCAACCATCTGCTTTGCTTAGAATTTAGATTTGGCTGATCAAATAAATATTTCAGACCATTGTGGTATGTTCTTAACTCGAACCATATTCCCATGAGGTAATGTATCCATTTCCTCAAGGCATGCACTATGGCTTCCAACTCCAAATCATGTGTGGCATATTTTATTTCATGTTCCTTTAACTTCCTGGATTCATAACATATCACAAATCCATTTTGACTGAGGACTCCACCAATTCCTTCCTTACATGCATCTATGCATACGATAAAGTCCTTGTTTGGATCTGCAATCCTTAGAATTGGAGCACTTGTCAATAATTGTTTCAAGTGTTGGAAACTCTTTTCACAATCCAATGTCCGTTGAAACTTCACACCCTTTCTTTGAAAGGAAGTGATTGAGTGCGCAATCTTTGAGAATCCTTCAATGAATCTCCTATAATAGCCTACAAGACCCATGAGTGATCTTACTTCTATCACATTCTTTGGCACTGACCATTCTCTGATGGCTTCAATCTTCTCAGGATCCACTACTATTCCATCCTTGGAAATGATATGCCCCAAATAATGAATTTGTTCCTGATAAAATGGGCACTTGCTCAATTTGGCATACAATTGATGTTCTCTTAGTACTTGCAACACCATCTTCAAATGATGTTCATGCTCTTCCTCTGACCTATAATATATAATAATTTCATCCAAAAAGACAATGACAAAGTTATCCAAGTATTCTCGGAAAACACCATTCATTAAGCACATGAAAACAGTTGGTGCATTTGAAAACCCAAATGGCACCATGGTGAACTCATAATGACCATACCTTGTCCTGAAGGTGGTCTTGTTGATATATTCCTCTTTAATTCTTACCTGGTGGTATCCTGACCTGAGATCTATCTTTGAAAAGATCTTTGCATCCTTTAATTGATCAAAGAGGTCATCAATCCTAGGCAGAGGATATTTGTTCTTAACAATCACTTTATTCAATTGTCTGAAATCAATGCACAATATTAATGTTCCATCTTTATTTTTCAAAAATAAGACTGGAGCACCCCAAGGTGACACACTTGGGCGTATATACCCCTTCTTCAAAAGTTCTTCAATATGCATTTGCAACTCTTTCAATTCTGGTGTACTCATTTTGTAAGGAGTCTTTGACACTGGAGCTGCTCCTGGTGTCAGATTTATAGAAAAGTCAATGTCTCTCTTTGGGGGTAGTCCTGGTACTTCCTTGAATACATCTTCAAACTCTTTCAAGACTGCATATTCCTCCAAATTTGGCACCTTGTCTTTAGGTGTCTCCTCTATATGAGCTGCAAATATTTGACACCCCTTTCTATAACATCTTTTCAACTGTAATGCTAAAATTTCTCTAATGGTTATTGTCCTGGGAATTCCCTGTACCTTCCTTTGGTTCTCTTCTTCATCCAAGAAAGTAAATGCCTTGTTATGACAGTCTAAGAGAGCATGATGTTGGTCCAACCAATCCATTCCAATTAGACAGTCATAGGAACCTAAAGGCAATATATTCAAATCTTCCTTGGTGTTCAGTCCATTCATGTCCATGAGACATGGCTTAACCATCTTGTTTAATTTTCTTTTGGCTCCTGTAGCCAACTGTACCAACCAAGATTTTACATTCTTGCTTCTTGGTAAATGCAAACTTTCCACCATCTTAGGAAATATATAACTATGAATAGCTCCTGAATCAATTAAAATAGTAATGGTTTGGTTGTTGATCATACCTTCCACTTCAATCATGTGTGATTGATACTCTGCTTTCTTGTTATCCAGGGCTTCATAGATCCTTGGCACATTTCTGCCCATGTCCCTCACTATTTCAGCTTCTTGTACATTGTGAAGAGACCTTCCTTTTTCACCTCTGTGAGGACAATCTCTAAACATATGATCTCCTTTACAACCCCAACATTGCATAGGTGGCTTCCTTAGCCTTTGAATTCCTATGTCAATCATTTTGGGTTCTCTAGGAGTTTGTTTCTCTTGTGTATTATTTATGAAGAATGGTGGCTTATACCCCTTCTTCCTCTGATCCACTTTGAATTTCTTTTTGTCTTCCCAAGACTTTTGGAAAGTTGGACTTGTTTTCTGCTGATCATATAAGCACTCAACTCTCCTTAGTCTCTCTTCCTTGATGAAAGAGACATACTTCAACGGTTCTAGAAATCTTCTTTCATATCCATCTATGGTCATAATTCCAAGTTTGAGTTCAAAGAACTCTTTCATTTTCTTATCATACTATCTCTTGGTCAGGTATTTCTTCTCAAAGTACTTCTTGAATTCCTTCCAAGTAACACTTTTCTCTTTAAGGTGTTGCACCTGCACGAGCTGATCCCACCACATGGATGCTTTTCCTTTGAGTTGATAGATGGAAATTCTACCTTCTACATGAGAAGAATAGTTATGAAAATGAAAATACTTCCTCATGCCCAACAACCATGTTTCTGCATATTCATATTTCTTATGCTCACCATCAAATGTAGGAGGTTTGATTTTGTTCATTTCACCTCGTAGTTCACCCATCCCAGACCTCTTATGCCTTCTGATAGGGAATGAACTTGAGTTACAGCATGCTCTCTTATTGGAATACCTTGAGGAGTGGTGATGTCTGCTAACACTTTTTGTACTTCTTTTCTCATCCGAATGTTTGTGATTCCCAGATTTGCTTGTGCCACTCTCCTTGTCCAATTTATTTTCTATTATGTTCAAACCCTTCAATAACTTCATGTTGAAGTCATCTTGTTGTTCCTTGGATTTCATAAGTGTTTCATTATCAGCTTTATGGCTTTGGACATCCTTTTGAAAAATTTTAATGGTCTCTACCATATTCAAGTTTTCATTCCTTTCATCTCCATGTCCATTGGAGTTTGTTCCTTCAATTCTCAAATGGACATCCATCCTTCTGCTCTCATATTTCTAACTATAATTTCCCTGTGCCTCTTCCATTCTTATGGATTCTACATTGATCTTATCTGATCTAGTTGTTGTCAATTCTGCAAAAAGTGTATCCATCAAAGCTTATCAGGCTAACTAATTCCACAATTCAAGAAGAATACGAACCATTTTGGTTCAATCTATACATCAGAATTATTTCCTCTCAGTTCCAGGTGTTATCACCATGACAACTTTTAGATATAACTCAATTTCAAGAATTTTAGCATGAACTACATCATCGCCAAAGTCTTGAAATCACGTGTTTCATTATGTCAAATCCACCATTCGTGGGGCGGACGAAGATTAGTCAGATCACCTGTTTTACTCATTTAGTACTTCATAGTTGCATGAAGTCCAGTGAACGCTGCCATAACGAACTCAAACAGATTAATCATTAGAAATGGATTAACTGTGCATGGAAACCCATCAAGTTAGCATGAAATTTTGTCCATGATTCATCATTGGGACTCTATAATTACCAATTCCTCATCTTATCCATAATTGGAATAGTCTTCCAATTTTGCTTTGCTTTCTGATCTCTATATGAAAATTTCAATGTCTGCAAGAATTGGGGCACATGGATAAAGCTATATCCAGCGAGACAGGTTATTCCAGCAACATGAAGGACTTTCCTATGAGTAAGAAGGAAAAGGTAGCCGCGCACATCCTAGTGACTAAGTTTAACATGGAACCTATCATAGAATCTAAGTCGGAAGTCAGGCTAAATCCTATCATGAGGGATCTAGTCATCAACAATGGAGCTGTTAAGAAGAAACAGAGCAAGAGACCGAAAAAAGAAGTTGTAGCTGAAGTGGCTGAAAATTTTGGAGAGAATCAACTTGTCTAGCTTGATACTTTAAAGGAGGAAATAGCTAAGATGAAATGAGTCCTCTCATAGAATTAAGTACATTTCAACAATTTTTGGAAAGAAGGTAGCAGAGGTAAGGAACTCTGGAAATGATAGACCTAATATTATAGGTACCTTTTGTAACTTCATACAATTTGTATAATTATGCAGAATTCCAATCATTTTTGAATTCTACAAACGTGTCTGCCCTCTACGCAGAAAGACCTTTTTGTAATTTTGAGATTAAATGAATATATATATGACTGCAAAAGTGGATTTTGAGGACTATTCATGACAAATTCAATATGGTGGTGTTATAAGTATGTTTTTCCTTCATAGTATGCATTCTTGAAAGCTTGTATTTTACTTTCATCTGTTTGGAGTCAGAGGAAATAAAACCCAGAATTCATTTCTGAGATGCTCTCAGCTTTAGTAGTTTAGATTGTATTTATTTTGTCTCAAACCATTATGAATTCATTTTAATTAATATTCTATCACGGTTGTGTATTTCTTTCCCTCCAATACTATGCAAATTTTCTATTAAACTCAGACTCATAGAAAACGGTTGCATTATGTTGTTGTTCGCCTTCCAAAAAACTTTGTGCACACAAAATTCAACCTATACACCCATATTTATTGTACACGGCCACACCATAAGGTAAATCGTGCTTCCTTGCACCTTCATCCACTATACATTTATTCTTCGTTGCATTCATTACTTGGCATTGTGCATCAATACCCACTGTGCACAGTTTTTGTATCGTGCACTGATATTCCACATGCATTTCTCTCTACTCATTGTACCATGTCAAAGTTCAATATGCCCTACCGTGCTCACTAATATGTGCACACCTACAAAACTTCTGTGTGTTTTGCAATTCCACACACACTATGTGCACCATTACTAAGTGTGTATATAACGCAAAGCTAAATATAGTGTGCTCATACACACACTATATCCTTCCATGCGCACTTACATGCTAACATTTTAACGCGCGGTGCCCAAAGTTTACTGAGCACTCCCGCACGTCAACGTATTTCTGTGCGGTGCCATAAATTTACCATGGATGCTCTGTGACCTTGGTAAATCGTCCATTTTGAAATTAATCTTCTGTGAATATTTGATTCAACTGAACCTTCTTGGCCCATCCAGGCTCAGTGTTGGAACTAAGGAGCTCTGATACCAAAATGTAACGTCCGAGGCCCCACACACACATGCACACGCGTGCTCACTCAGGTGGCCAGGAGACATCACCATATCATGAGGTAACACCCTCCTTACCTCACTATAGAACTTACAATACATAACCAGTATTCTACTGAGTTATACTACATAATATTTACATATAAAAACATATACACATATGCATATATACAAATCAAACTGCATGTAATTACATATTCACACACAACCCTCTTGCGGAAGCTTTACATATAACATGATAGAAAATGCATATGGTAACATACCATTTCATAACAAAATAACAACAACCTCAATAATGCATTATGTACGAGAATTACCCATAAACATATAGACAGTTATAAAGCATGAATTGTAGATAACTCATAAACAAATGTTAAATAACAATGTAGCATGTCATTTTATTATACAATTGGTACTTATCTTGGTATGAACGTCACCAACTGTGTGCAGAACTTCCATGAACCTCCTAGCCTTAGACTACACTGTTCATCACTCTCAACAGTGATTCACCCCCGAGATGGGACTGAACTCCACCCAGGTAAAGGGATTCCTAACGAGGATAAGACTCATGGAAAACAGGATAGACTCTGTCACAGTGCTCTCTCAACCAAAATATTATAGTCTCTTATCCCCCACATGCCTGTCCCACCCAAGGAAGTGTGCACCTTCTCTGCTCAACAGTCCCTCGACTGCCCCACTTCCCTTCCAGGGGTTCAGCAATAGGTTGGATTAGAAGTCTCCGGGCACCATAACTATAGTTTAGCACCTTCAGGAAATCGATCCCCAATAATTCTCCCACTTAGATAAGTTCTCACGGTTTTGAGAACCTGCTTCTTCAAATTCTCATGGGCCTGAAAACCCACTTCTTCAATCCCACTCCCACGCTAACTAGCTACATGGGCAGGGATAATTATGGATACAGATTCTGGGTACAGTGAAATGAATGTTCAAAGCTGCATGACTGTGTGAGCAGAAAATGGTCATGGAATCATGGCTGAATGATCTACAGAATGAAGGTAATAATTTTCCCTAAAAATGATGGTCTGAAATATGGAAGAGTAATGTAACAATGATCCTCGGTGTCCTCAACTAAATTGAGTCTCGACAATAAGTATGCATGTCCCTAACTTGACACTTGTCATGCCGGAAGTTACTTTTGGCCACTTGTCCCTGACTTCAAGACTTAGGATAAAATAATTATCCTTACTTTATGTTTTAAGGAAATATTAATATAATATTCCTTTTTAGCTCTCCCTTTCCCTAACCGGCAGAATTCAGTCCCCCTTCTCTTTTATCGTGGTCGGCCTGCACGTAGCAATATATTTTATATTAATCATGAGACATATACAAAATAGGCGCACTAGCCTTTCACATCTAGGCGCTCTAGCCTAATTCCAAAACATAAGCATACATCTTATAATCACTGGCTCACCAGCCTATAACACATAACATATACACAAAGTCTTCCAAGCCTCAACATCGCGCGCACTAACGTTGTTGTCGGTAGTATCCTGGAATGTGTATTCTTCCTCATTTTACTGCGTCGTGCTTAAGATGTTGCGCACAGTATTCTAGAATGTGAACTACCACATTATTTTACTGTGTAGTACCTGGGCACACTATACCATGAAATATGCATTACAAAATGATGTCAAAATAGCTCACCAACTTAAGTATGGTTGTCTTACATTTACAATTGGATTCGGTCGAGGGATATTACAGTAAGTATCTTCTCGGGTTGTGTCCTTAGACTTAATGGCATCGGATGGTTCATCGCCTATTCTTATCAGGACTGAGACTCGATACATGGTATTCTCATCCACTTGGTATGGTCGATCAAGCCACAAATACCCTCCATGTAGCTGACTAAGCAAGAAGCACAAGCATACCTACATTGATGGGCTCCGACTGAAATGCAGGAAATCTACCATAGTAAGGACACCAAACTACTTAAGGGTATTGTCCCATTTATGAGTGAGTACCTTCTTTGTCCCATCAGTTCATTGAACGATTTTTTCATATTTATCGAACTCTAATTCAGGAAACTAGGTTGGATCGTGGACATTGTGATCCATGTACTCCAATGTAGGAACTTTCCCTAAATTAGGGCCTACAAAACTTACATTGGATGAGATTACAGGATCATGTATCAACTGCTCCTTACTGGATTTAACTTTCTATCTTATATGTGGCTTAATAGCAAAGGCTATTGTTGTCTATAACTTCACAACGCCTCTATCTAATGAAAAATACTTTCTAGGATGACTGTTGGATTACTAAGAGGGGGGGTGAATCAGTAATAGTGTTTTTTAATTCTTTTTAACCACATTGTATATAAGTGTTGTTAACTGTTATCCATAATTTTGGTTGTCATGATGATGTGATGATGATGGTGAACTCAGGCTCTTCATTAGAAATTTATCTTGAGAAAATTTACCTTTATCTCTTTCCAGAAATCACAATTTTAAGGAAGGTTCGCAGGCTGTCAATACATTTGCCTGCGAGAATGCATGATTCTCACAGGCTGCCTTAAGCCAGGGTGCGAGAAGTTCGCACTGTGCCTAACTGTTAGGGTGCGAACTATTTCTAAAGAAGGAAAGAAGATGAATTCTCGAACCTTCTAGAAGGGAATCTTCTAGAAAGATGAGATGGCATTCGAATGGTTATCTAAGTACTGGCTTTCTTGATATTTTGGGATCATTCCTATCCAAGTAACTAATCTATTCTCTCTTATATATTGAGGGGATTCTCATGGAAAAGGTTAGAAGCAAACTAGCAAGAGAATTATTGGAGAAATAGTGGAAGATTGTGTGAAGCACTGATGCCACAGCAGCTAAGGAACTCCAGCAAGGTTATCAAAAGTGGTAGATCTTCTTCATGCAAGTGAGCAAGTGTGTGTGTCAGAGCTAAGGTCCATCTAAAGGAGGTTTGCAACATCAAGGCTCAGGTTGTAATCTTTTCTTTCAATCAATATAATACAGTAATATGTCTCTTTCCCATAAAGCTAATGTCACTTTATTGTATAAATCCTTGATCATATACATGGATTAATTGTTGAATATATTGAGTTGTCTTCACTTTGATTGGTTTGTATTGTTGTGGTCTTGACGGCACAAGAGCATTGGAGTGAAGCTTGGAACAACAAAGACCCAAGGAAGCGATCATAAGGTATGTTCATGATTCTTTCCTCCTAGTTCACTCAACAATTGAAATCTAGGGAAAGAGTATTATTCTGTCTTGCTTTGTTCTAGATCCAGGTGGATCTAGGGAGATCGGTTTGTGTCCGCACTTACAGATTTATCCAATAAAAAAATTGGTGACTCCACTGGGGAACAATCCCTTTTTCTTTATGGTCTTTTGTGTTTTTCTGTGGCCATTTGCTCTAGTTTCATTTTTCTCCTATCTTATCAGTCTCTGAGTCTTCAGGATATCCTGATAGACCTTCTGGGTCCAGAAGCCTTTGTCAATTTTGCTTTCATTTTAAAAAATTTTGTCATCTTCAGGAGTTCTGGCATTGTGTTTAACTGCAGCCTGCGAGAATCACTCAGGTTCACACTCTTCTCATAGGGTTTAGTGCGAGTACCTCGCACCTTGCTAAAAGGTTGCCTGCGAGAATCATAGATTCTCGCACTGTGTAACACTGCTTGCCTGCGAGCAAGATTTTTGAAAATTTTGAAATTGAGTTTTGGTTTTTCTAACTGCTCAGATCAGTTGAATTACCTCTTTTGGGTTTATTGGATCATTGATTGATATATCTCTTGCTTTAGTTTGCATGCTTGAATAGTTTTAGGGTTTCAAGGTTTTTCTTGTCCTTTGTAGCTTGACTTTCGTGTCTTGATTCTTATTGGCAAATTCATTCTCTCTGACCTTAAGAGATGAGTGTGTCTAATTGGTTGAGAACCAGTGATTGGTTGAGAGTTAAGTG
>JASDQU010095230.1:0-15589 GCA_032191745.1 Picea mariana | reverse complement strand
TTTACAAATTCATCATGCCAACACCTCTTATTACAAATTTTTTATGGAAATATAGAGTAACCAGGTGGTCTTTTAGACCGGCTGAATTTCTGAACTTCTGAATTTTGAACAATAATGTTCAATCTTTGGCGGCTCAGCGGAAATTCACCATAGTGCAACTTTGGTGGATAACAGTAACCTTAATTGAGAAACCTTTAATTTATTAAGTAATCCAACCTTGGTCCTAAACTAATAAGTACTTTGTGGGTTAAATAACTATGAGTGTGGGTAGCCTTCATCAATCTTAATGATACTTGTGCTTGAAATCTTGAAATCTTCTTTAATGTGTTGATGATAATAATATATTGATGGTGATCTCATAAATGTGATGGTGTGTTGATATTCATGTTGTAATCCTTGTATCCTACACACATAAAGATAAACGTGGTTAGCTTGCTCTTTGTATCATTTGTATCTTAGCATTTTAACTTGTAAGCAACTGTATCTAATGTTCATTGGTTCAATTTATTCTTTTGTAATCTTGTAAACAACTTGTAATCTATTGCAACGAAACACCCCTTAACGTAGTTGACCCCTTGCCCGATCTTTAGGCACTAGTCTTAGTTGACCTAGGGAAAAGGCTTGCCTTACATGCTAACCCTTGCACCTTGCATTGCTGCTTGTACATCATAGGATAGATCCCCTCTAACCTTAAGAAATTAAAACTAACTCCTAACTTAATTTTAACACATCTAGTAACTAAGGTCTACCCCCTTTGGCTTCCCTAGGAGTAAGCCTAGACGAAAGAGGTTCCGGTCAAAGTGACAACGTTGGCTGTGAACCTCGGCATTGTGCCTCCAAGGACACACTAGGTGAGCCCGACTTAGCTCACATTTGCAAGTGTGTATAAGGACAACAACAAGGCCTTGCCATAGCAACACCTCAAGGTTTAACTCTCTTGTCCTTAGTTTTACCTCTATCACTTGATCCTTCATCTTTTGCGTCCTACTTTTGACTCCATATACCCTAGGAACGCACTGATCCAAGGCCACATGTGTTGAGTAACTTGATATTACAAACTTCCAATACTTTGAAATAAACCCTAACCATACTAACCCTAGCCTAGATTAATTCTACTAACCCTAGTGTTGTCGTCATCATCTTTTTTGTGCCATAAACACCTATGTCCAGCATCTATTTGTCTTTAAGCAATTGAATGATCAGCTAAAACGTTGCTTCAAGTATTGTTACATTAATGATTAATTGCCATTGTTTATTGTGGCGTGCCTTTAGCATTCATTGAGAAGTAATATATATATTGTAATCATTGTTATCTTGTAGACATTGATTTACTTCATCAATTGTTGCTCAATTGCCTATTGTTAGAAAGTCATTGATTATGTGAAGTACTAACCAGCAAGCAAGCTTGCACATATAGTTTTATTGTTGCTTTGTCTCGAGCAGGTGATCTTATTGGTTATTACTTCTGGTTATCTTTATTGGCTATAAGTCGGACTTTCTGATCAGGTGGTAACTTCTGAGGGGGAAATTATCTTTTAGCTCTTAACCCTTTTGCCTTCTCAAAACCCCAAGTCACCAGGGATGTCTCCCTTGGGCCTTACCTCCCTAAACAGAAAGAACATTCCCATCGAGATGACAGTGGGTGGGATTGGTTCAGTTACGCCAGTTTGGTATCCTACTTTCCAAACTACAAACTGAGAGATAACACCCCCCTAGGGGGTTGGTGTTGTGGTCTTGGAGAAAGTTTCTCAATCTTTATTCTTTCTTTGCTTTTAAGTTTGCAACAACAAACACATAGATTAGATTTTAAGTTGGAAAGTAATACTTTAATTGCTAGAATAGTTTTCCCCTTTTGCAAAGTAAAACAATAATTGCTAGATTAGATTTTATTTCATGCAATTTCAAAGTTAGCAATAAACCGTCTCCTCAGCTCCTCGAAAGAGGCTGATCAGTGAAGACTAGTAATTAGAAAACATTTATTTTCAGTTATTTTATTTCTTGTTTAAAATAAAAAACTCCCCTCAGCTCCCAGTGCGGTCCCTGACCCTTCTAGTTGCGAGCTTGTCTCGATCTTCCGGGAGTAAATTTCATACATGATGGGTTGGTCAGTGGTGATAGATTAATAGGGAAATCCTTAAGAAACTTTGCTTTAGTGGAAACGTAAGAGAGTTTGTGTAAGATATCTAGCGGGAACTTTGAAATCTAGGTTCTCCCTGTCGGATCTCCAACATTCTCTTGGGCTTGTGTGCAAAATCAAAGGGACCTCCCTGTGGGATATTCGACAAGCTAAACCTCCACTTTAGGGATGTTTTCTGAAGGGCCAAATCTAGATTAGTTCAAACACTTTACTTTCTTGCAAATAAAATTTATCTCATTAACCTACCATCAACAAATCTAATAAAATACACAATCTACATTGCCCACGATACTTTTAAGGCACTGGTCTCAATTCTACATTTACAAAGCCATTTGCTTCAAGCACTTTACTTTCAGTCATTTACTTTGAAGCAACTTTTAATTTACTTGCATCTAATATTATCTCAGGTATCCTTTTTATGCAAGTATCTTTTATGTATCTTGTGGTGGTTAATTGATCTATGTATGCTTTAGAATAGATTTTATTTATTTATTGGTTAATGCAATAAACTCCTAGAATATTGGTTGCTTAGATTTCAATTTAAGCCTTAAATTATTTTATTAGGGACTACCCCCTTGGCTTCGCTAGGAGTTGGCCTAGACTGAGGAGTTGAGGATTAGGTAACAACACCTTAACTCTCACTTGCCCCCAAGGACACACAAAGTGGATTGAAGATTTCTTCCACGTCTCCCAGGTGTGTATAAGGCGGCAACAAATCCTTTGCAAGATGTTCAAATGCTTCAATTATTAAAGCGACACTTACCATGAGATTGGACTTGATACCTCATGAAGCAAGACCTAATATCCTTTGGGAGCCAAGCAGATGTAGTGGATGTTATTGTGTTGCGGAAGACTAATGGTGGTGTGTAATGGAGAGGAGGGGCTATGTCTGCACAATGTGGGCTCCATTGATCATTTGGCTCTCAGCACTCCATGTCTGCAACCTGCGAGCCACGAGGCACCATCTCCTTAGTTAGCTCTAGGAAAGGGGGGCTAACATCTGGCTCCTACTTAGGGACAAGTGCTCATCGTAAAGTACATGAGAACCTCAACATCTCCTGGTAAGATCTATGCCTACACACACTCAAACAAGACACGTTGGGATATCGAAGGGTGGCGCACTCAACCCTTTACTCATATAATCAAAACTTCAAATTGACAACTATTCTTAAAAAGAAAATTTCGCATTTTTCAAAAGCCTCTAACTAAAATGTAATATGATTTCAAGCAAATGTAGTAAAGAAACAATGCATAATGGAAAATAAAGCAGTGTGTAAAGCAAACTATGAAAGCAAATGCAACTACACTATGATGAACACACAAAATGCAAATGCAAGAAAGCAAATGACCTACCTACTATTAGAGATTTGCAACTTCGGGCAAGTCATTCTCCACAAGAAAGTACAAGAAGACCCATCTACACCATTACAGAAACCCCAAGAAGAAATTGAAGACCCATGAAGAGAAGTCGGCCCCACCGATAAAAGACAAAAAATAATAAAGTAATTTGAAGACCCAGGATAAGAAGTTAGCCCCAGAGAGGCACCCAAATTAGTATAAATACGGGACTGGATCATTTCATTTGGACAATCAAACAACTCCTTCTACAATGCGCACAAGGCAGTTGCAGCTGTAGTTTTTGGTAATTTCTCTATTTTTGGGTTTCAGGTATCTTGATATGTGCGCCACACTTGAGAAGGATATTCTTGGTTTCTCTTGGTCATTTTATTGAGGCGCTAGGTCTTGGTGATTCTAACCTTGGGGAAAATATTCTCTGTATGGTATTTTCGTTATTGGTGGTGATGTATTGGTAATATCTTGGACTGAATTCTTCTATAGAAAAGTTGTTGGGTTTTCTCCCAAGGTTGTGTTTCAAAGGATAAACTCTTATGTTCTTGTGTTGAGTTCTTGTGTCTATTGTGCATGGTTAATATTTCTAGATCATGTTATTTCCTCTGCATTGTTATAGTTGAGATTCTCAGTGTATAGTTATTCTATGATAACTGATGTACGAAAGTGAATCTTGTTATTAATCATAAGGCAATAACTATCAGATCCGAGAATCATAAAACATCAACATGGTATCAGAACTAGTTGAAATATTACTATTATACAGTTTTTGTTTGCCATTGCATAGAGCTGAACTTGTCAAGCTTGTTGAGCAACTTCTTGGAGGACGCTGACTTTAATTCTGCCATAGATCATCTCGCCCTAGCCTAACAAACCCCCTAGTGGTCTTAGATTGCATCTTGGTGGAAGTTGAAATTTCACCTAAAATCCACTACTACAGATGCAACAACTTTATTTGTGAAGCTCGCTGAGCATTTATTGCGCTGAGTTGAGGAAAACGTTTTGTATAGAGCATATTGCCTTTCACTGGCACACCTACTGCACTTCTCAGTTTGACTTTCCATCAAAATTGAAATTTGAGGGTTTACTGACATTTTCCTAGACATTCAACTTGTTGCTATCTTGATTTTGTGATTTCCTCATGTATTGATGGTGTCTAGTTTCAGATTAGAAGACAAGCAGGATGGTGTTACAAAGTTCAGAGGTATGCACTTATATATGTTTCCATGTTATAACATTTAATAGAGTATGAGAGTATTTGCAGGGGATGTACAAGGGACCTTGTCCAAGCAACGACCCAAAGGGATCATTGGATCTAGTGCATTCAGAGGAATAGCGCACCTTCATTAGAAATTAAGACTCCAGGTTTGCATATCAGGTTAGAAATTTTTATATTGTTGCATCTTAAATAAATATTGTAACTGGGACAATAGTCTTTAGAGTTCTATTACTGCTGAGTACTTTTTGCTATCAAATGTTTAGTGACACTTGAATATTGTTAGCACAATAATCATTATGTAAATGCTCATTGTTTAGTGCTAATGATCCACTTGTTTGCAAGATAGAATTGATCTCCTTTAGGAGATTTTCTTGGTTGTTGTCTTTGTCCCATGTAGGTTACCTTGTAAATTGCATGGAGATTACCATGGAGATGTTCTTGTTTTGTTCTGGGCAGGTTACCACGAAGGAATGATTGGTAGCAACACTAGAGAAGTGTTGTTCTTATTCTTGTTCTTGTTCTAGGCAGGTCATAGGCGATAGCTTTGAGAAAGAGATATAGTGATGACTGTTCATGTTCCTATTCCTATTTTATGTTTTTATTTCCTATTCATAAGAATATTGTTCTTGTCTGCTATTTTTCCTTGTTATTTCTCTTGTTCCGGGCAGGTCACAGGTGGTAGCTCTCAGAGGGAGCTATAGTGACGGTTGCACGAAGCATCAGATTAGATGGTCTCTAGTTTGAGACATGGAGCAGACTATCTAGACATAGAATAGTCTACATGACCGTATACATCCATATACCTAAGGCGAAGAAGACAAAGTTAGAACCTTCCAAAAAGAAGGATACTTTTGTGGGATACAGAGTTTTCCAGATGGAGATTGACAATGAGGAGCAAAAGGCTTCGAAAGATGACCGTACAGATCCCTCTAGTTCAATTGTTTACTCTTCAAATCATGAGGAAGAGTCAATAGAGAAAGAAGGGCCAATGGATCTACCTAGAGACGTTGCAGTGACCAGGAAGAGGCCAGCATGGCTTCGTGATACATTGCAAGATGGAGTGAGACATGCAGCTCTACGTGGATTCTCAAGTTACATCGACTCACATCATTGATTCCAAACCTTCCAATTATGAGGAGCATGTGGCTCCACCAGTGATGAGGCAGACGGCCCCACCAAGTACAAACTCAGAGGGAGCCAGAGTTCAGAGGGAGTGATCCCTCAGGATCCAATAGGGAGGAGCAACCTCCCAAGGCAGTTCATTGGAGATCAGACTTCAGAGGAGATAACTAAATGCACAGGGAGCAGATGGCTCCAGAGATTGTACAAACTCAAAGAGAGTCATGTTTCAGAGGGGGCATGGTACTCCAGCATCAATGGATACTTGGTGAGCTTGGTTTTAACCAAGAATAGTGAAAACTCAGAGTGAGCCTGATCTCAGAGAGTTTCAATTGACTTAGAGGAAGAGTCATTAATTCAAGAGTTCCCCCTCAGACTCAGGTGGGACAGAGACATCTTCCAGGACTAACAGACAGGTGTCATGATTTAAGGAGGCTTCAAGGAGATGTGACATCTCCTGGGAGGATACACTTGTTTCAGTAGATCTTGCTACAATGACAGAGGAGCGCCCAGTCAAGAGGACTGGGTATGGATTTTGCCCCAGTCACAGAGGGAGTTGTCAATGAGGTAGACTAGACAGCAGGACTTACTCCAGTTACAGAGGGAGTTGGCCTTGGAGTTCGAGATGGAGAATCCTGGACGAATGTACTCTTGGGATTAGAGCTGCGACAAGATCAGACAAGATCTTCCTCATTCAAGGGATACTAATGAGATTCGATATGATGGACTGCAAGTCTATGACTACACCTATGATGACAAATGTAAAGAAGTTGAGTGATTCTACTTCAGATCTAGATTTGGTGGATGCCACGATATACAAGAATTTGATTGGATCCTTGATGTACCTGGTTAACACCGGGTCAGATACTTTCTTTGCACCTTGTGCCAGTTTATGGTAGAGTCAAGACAATACCATTGGGTTGCAGCAAAGCATGTACCTGTGTGGTACAGTTGGACACGATATGTCTCAGGTGATGAAGTGAGGCTGCAAAGATATACAGATTCTGATTCAACAGGGAGTGCAATAGACAGAAAGAGCACCTCAGGGTGTTGCTTCAACTTGGAATCAGTTACGATTTCCGGGATAAGTTGGAAGCAAGATTTTGTAGCACTCAGTACAGTAGAGACGGAGTATGTCACGGCCAGTTTCGCAAGTCGTGAAGTTGTGCAACTTCCAAAGCTTCTTGCAAGACTTCATCTGAGACATGGTATAGAAGGGAGCAATGAAGCTCCAGTACTTATCCACAGATGAGAAGATTACAGATATCCTCCTAGAGTGGCCATGCTGACTTGGTTGAGGAGGATCATAATCAGGATTAGCCATGTTGATTTGGCTAGTGACGAGTGTTGATGTTTCAATAGTGGGAAGACATTCTCCCAAATCGATCATGCACGGGGCTATGTTAGTGCTGATATGACCAAAGGGAGAATGATTCACTCACAAGGCTTTGTTAGTGGTGAATGGCCCAGGTATGTTGATGTTCTCCAACCAATAGCATCGGGCAAACATTCTCCCAGATTGGTCATGCACGGGGCTATCCTAGTGTTGATATGACCAAAGGAGAATGATTCCTTCACTTGTAGGGATTTGCTAGTAGTGAATGGCCCATAGCATTGCGGAGACGTTATCACAGATTGGTCATGCATGGGGATATGTCAGTACTGATATGACCAAGGACAAATGATTCATTCATCCACGGGGCTTTCCTAGTGGTGAATGGCCTAGGAATAGTCTTCCTCCTGTCGAGGAGTGGATGGACTCATGATGCTATCACATGCATAATCCGAGATAGAATGCATGTGCAGAGAGCACATCAATATGGCTCATTAAGAAACTTTTCTATGACAGAAGAAATCCAAGTATGCAAAATGTCTCCCTCATTGAGAGGGAGTGTTGGAGATTTGCAACTTCGGGCAAGTCATTCTCCAGAAAAAAAGTACAAGAAGACCCATCTACACCATTACAGAAGCCCCAAGAAGAAATTTAATACCCAGGAAGAGAGGTCGGCTCAACCAATAAAAGACAAAAAATAACGAAGTAATTTGAAGACCCATAATAAGAAGTCAGCCCCAGACAGGTTCCCAGATTAGTATAAATACAGGATTGGATCATTTCATTTGGAAATTCAGACAACTCCTTATGCAGTACGCACAAGGCAGTTGCAGCTCTAGTTTTTGGTAATTTCGTTATTTCTAGGTTTCTAGTATCTTGATGAGTGCACCACAATTGGGTAGGATATTCTTGGTTGCTCCTGGTCATTTTATCGAGGCACTAGGTCTTGGTGATGCAAGCCTTGGGCAAGATCTTTTTTGTATGGTATTTTCGCTATTGACGGTGATGTACTAGTAATATCTTGGACTGAATTCTTCTATAGAAAAGCTGTTGGGTTTTCTCCCAAGGTTGGGTTTCCTAGGATAAACTCGTGTGTTCTTGTGTTGTGTTCTTGTGTCTATTGTGCATGGTTAGTATTTCTAGATCTTGTTATTTCCACTGCATTGTTATAGTTGAGATTTTCAGTGTATAGTTATTCTATGATAACTAATGTATGAAAGTGAATCTCGTTATTAATCATAAGGAAATAACTATCAGATCTTAGAATCATAAAACATCAACACCTACTTACCTAGGGCCCAAGGCCCGTGGAAACTAGGTCTCATCGAATGTCAAGTTAAATCATACAACCAGTGAAACCACCTACTCAGCATCTCACCCAAGTGCTTCCCCCTGTGCTTAATTACAAAAAATATCAAGGACAAGCTAAGCACATAATAATCATAAATATGAATAGGCATTAAATCAATCACAAAAAGCAACTCATGGAGCCAGGTGGAAGGGAGACAATCTTGCTGGAAAGAATGGCCACAAGCTTGATCCACCCATCTCTGAATAGGGCTACTGCATATAGGCGATGGCTCATTTTCTTCCTCACTCACATGATCACTAATTCCTGAAGACTAAAAGGAGATGAGAGATCGAAAGAAAACTGTATGGCTGCCCCAAGAAGGTAGGACATAAGGAACAACCTCATGTCTGGAGAGGGAAACTGTCCTGCCACTCAAAAAATGTTTCCCCTTCACATGAAAATCCTTTTAAAAATCCCAGGGACAAAAATATTGTTGCCCAACAGTATGAGTCCCTGATTGTTGCATGGCCTCATGTTCATCAATATTCGAAAACGAAGATGATTGAGAAATTTCATCAAGTCATTGTTCTGAGTTTTCAAAAGGAGACACCTCAAGAAAATGTTGGAAATCAACATAGGCATATTGCAAACAGTCATCCTTGGGTGGCCGAAATAAATCTATGACCATATCATCATCATGTTGCCAAACATTTGAACCAGATAAGCATGTAGACAAGCATTCTGAAGGAAACAACTTATCATTCTTCACTCGAAAGCCACCCTCGATGTCATATATGGGATCATCAAAACTAGAGCAAATAATATCCCATCTATGTTTCCCTACACGTATAAAGTCATCTATATGCTCACCAACTACATCCAAGGGTACCTTCGTAAATCCATCTGTATGGTTGCAAACGATCATTTCTTCGTCTTCGTGTGCAGGGAGAAAAGAGGCTTGAGTGCCTTCAACTAAGTCTTCAACATGATGTAATTCATGGGAATCTTCTTCATCAACGGATTCTTCATTATTGAGGCCGTACTTTTCTACGATCATGGCACACAAGGAATTTACTCTATGACATGTATTGGCAAGATCTTGTACTAGCAAAAAAGTAGGACTTTCTTCAAGGAACTCTTTGAACACCTAACATCCTTGCTTATTTAAAATATTGTCATCGATGGTTTTTTGTTCTTCTTTGTGGAAGTCTTCTTTGTGCACCTGTTCTCTGAGTAAATATTCATCATCATGGGCTTGATCTTCAATGAGTTTCGAGACTTCTTTGGGCATCAAGAATAATTGATCCTGAGTTGGGAGGCCTTCTTGGTAACCGTATTTCTTTGCCACAGCATCACATAGTGACTTGACTTCGAAATAGGCAATGGCAACCTACCATGCAATGCAATTAAACATTTTTCCAAGCCCTTTATTGCGATTCATTTATTTGGGTCCGAACATTGAGTACTATGTGCAATGGAAAGTAAAGGGTACCGCAATGCCACTTGAATTTAGAAACACACAGAGTGTCATATGCAATGGAAAGTAAAAGACACCGCAAAATGTATTTCCCCAACAAGCGGGACATTTATTAATTATGTGTTTTTCTTTTCTACAGGTCCTTCATTTTTTATGGAGAAGCATTTCATTGCTCTCAGGACCTTAGGGAGAGCGTTTAGAAGGATTAGTTATGGTGCTTAACTTTTGCCAACTACAACACCTTTGGGCCTTTAGCCCCTTCTTCCCATGAAATGAGGTATAAACCCTTATTTGGGTCAGTGAAACCTAAAACCCAAAAGATGAAGAAGTGCAGAGGAAGAAGTATGGAAAGTGGTAAGTATGAGCAGGAATGGTGCGAGGACCCTTCTAGGGGACCCCCCAATAGAAAATCTCTTCCCAAGGGTGACCCACTTACTAGGAAACCATGTCAACCACCAAGGTGAAATAAGACAAAAGATATAAATTCCCAAGGGTGACCCACTTACTAGGAAACCATGTCAACCACCAAGGTGAAATAAGACAAAAGACATAAATTCCAAGCAACCGTCTCACAATCAAGAGAGAATCCTTTGCAAGATGTTCAAATGCTTCAATTATTAAAGTGACACTTACCATGACACTAGACTTGTTACCTCATGAAGGTAGACCTGACGTCCTCTAGGAGCTAAGTCGGTGTGGTGGATGTTGGTGTACTGCAGATGACAAATGGTGATGTGTAATAGAGAGGAGTGGCTTTATCTGCACAATGTGGGCTTCATCGGTCATCTAGCTCTCAGCACTCCATGTCTACAACTTGCAAGACTCGAGACATCATCTCCTTAGTCACCCCTAGGAGAGGGGGTTAAGAGTACTTAATTCAAATACAACCAAGTGATTTTTTTGTTGGAATTGTACCCATATAAACAAGTGAATTTGCTAAGTTATGCTAGCACACTCCATGATCACATAAGTTGACAACAAGCAAGCCTAGCCAACAACATGAATGTGCCACTTTTTGATAGGAGATATAATAGTCCTAAACCTCTATACTTGCGTTGTGTATTATATTTGAATGTCCATGATATTTTGCTACATATCTATAAGCCACAAGTTAATCCACTCATACTCGATTATCTCACTATCCTCATAATTAGCACTTGTTATACACATGTTATCCAAGCTAAATATCTAAGACACAAAACACCATTGTGTCAACACATGCACATACCCGGGCAAGCTATGTACAAAAGATTAATTTAAGATCTATCATTCTTATAAAAAACAATAATCAACTAAAGTTTGATTGATAAAAGATGCAAATCAATACTTTTGCATACATTTTAATCTAACTGAGTGATATATTATTTTAGGTGCTCTTGATGATGCTTTTTATATTCATAAGATAGCTGAAAACTATTACCTTATTCCATCCCCAACCATATAGTTGCCCATTTACATCCAGAGCCATCGTATGTCGCCAACCCCCCGATATCTAGTAAAAAATATTCAAGGAAACATTTCTATCAAAAAAATATAGAATAGTAAGGAATATTTCACATATTATACTCAAAACCATCAACAAGAAACACCTAGAGACACAATAACAACAGGATCGGGATAAAAGCCAATCTTCCCTATGAACAATCATCAAAAATATATTGTCTTTTGATATGTAATTTGAAGTTCTCCAATCGTTTATAAGCATATCATATATGTATTATCTAAGCATGACATCTAGGTTCAATTCATTGAATCTAGATGTTCCTTTGATTATAAAAATGCCTGAACCAATTTGCATCACATATTGACTAATAACATTGTCTTGTCACCAACAACCAAGCTAGTTGTGTAGTTAGCAATGTAAAACACATGATAGAGTGTATTGCATAATCACATGCATTATAAGACATGTTCGAATTACATGCGCCACCATTATAATAAATTTAATGTCAAAAGGTGAATTTAAGGATTCTCATCAACAACTCAAAAACAAATGCTTAAAGAACAATATCGAAGAGAGAATGGAAGAAACCACAACCTCAATGATCCATAGAAACTATTGGATTTTAGATGGTAATCCTTAACAATTAAAACACGCTCTGAATAAAAATTAATTTTTGCTAACAACAATCACCGAAAAAAAATATTTAGTGTCTTTAGTTATCTAATTTAAAGTTTTAAAAACATTTATCAACATATAATATAGGTATTATCCAAGCATGACAACTAGTTTGCATTTATTGAATATAGATGCTCCTTGGATTCTAAATATGTCGTAAAACATTTGCATCACATATTCACTAATAACATTTTATTCTCACCAATAGAGTCTACTACCCCTTTGTTTCACATTAGAATGGATGCATTTTTTCTCCAGATTTCTCCCAGCATCTGGGATGATTTATTGCATGTTTTGAGAAAATGTATGAGCCCAATGTTCATGATCAATTGTGCCTTCATGAGGATTATATCATGTATCATAGTGAGCCAAAAGTTGTGACCATGTATCTTATGTATTGTCACTAGACCACGTTTAGTGATCTATGTAAAGTATTTTTTTAATTAGGCGGTTTCTCTAGACCCGTGTGCTTTGTAATGGCTCATCCTCTTAGTCCCCATTTCAAGGCTAGTCCTGCCCTTATGCCTCGTACTAACCATCTCTTCGAGATCATTTATAACCGAGGTTGTTGCATGGGGGTCTTGGAGTGGACCTATTACGATACATGACTTAGAGAACCACTAGGTTTTTTCACTTTACCACTATGTGAAAGTTGTGATATTGTATTGTAAAGGTTATCATACCTAGAACCACACTTCCCCTTTAGCCTATGCATCGATCTATGTATATATTGTCACACTTTGGCCTAGGTGATTATCTCCCTAGCACTTTTTTGTTTTCTCATATGTATTAGACACTTGAGATCATGTGAAACAATTCCACAAGGGGCCTCTACTTATTTTTATGTAGTTGGATCTTGGAGGGACCCTTTCTCCAATGCCTTCGATCTTTTGAGACAGGTCTTCATGCATAAAGGCTTCCCCTATATGATCACACATCACCTTTAATGGAGCGCACCACCCATTGACACATGTTTGGAGGCATTTATCTCAGTTTTCCAAGCACAATAGAGTCTACTACCCCTTAGTTTCACATTAGAATGGATGCATTTTTTCTCCATATTTCTCCCAGCCTCTGGGATGATCTCATGCATGTTTTGAGAAAATGTATGAGCCCAATGTTCATGATCAATTCTGCCTTCATGAGGATAGTATCATGTATCATAATGAGCCAAAAGTTGTGACCATGTATCTTATGTATTGTTACTAGACCATGTTTAGTGATCTATGTAAAGTGTTTTTTTAATTAGGTGGTTTCTCTAGACCCGTGTGCTTTGTAATCCCTCATCCTCTTAGTCCCCATTTCAAGGCTAGTCCTGCCCTTATGCCTCATACTAACCATCTCTTTGAGCTCATTTATAATCGAGGTTGTTGCATGGGGGTCTTGGAGTGGACCTATTAGGATACATGACTTAGAGAACCACTAGGTTTTTTCACTTTACCACTATGTGAAAGTTGTGATATTGTAATTGTAAAGGTTATCATACTTAGAACCACACTTCCCCTTTAGCCTATGCATCGATCTATGTATGTATTGTCACACTTTGGCCTAGGTGATTATCCCCCTAGCACTTTTCGGTTTTTTCATATGTATTAGACACTTGACATCACGTGAAACAATTCCACAAGGGGCCTCTACTTATTTTTATGTAGTTGGATCTTGGAGGGACCCTTTCTCCAATGCCTTCGATCTTTTGAGACAAGTTTTCATGCATAAAGGCTTCCCCTATATGATCACACATCACCCTTGATGGAGTGCACCACCCATTCACACATATTTGTAGGCATTTATCTCATTTTTCCAAGCACCATGATAATATCACCAACATCACGATATATCACGATCTTTCCTCATCAACGATAATCTCTCATTAAAATATAGCGACATGTTCTAAATAATGTGATATTTTTGCGATTCTATGGAATATCTTGCCTAACACATGGAATGACTAGTTTATAACCCGAGTTTCTAGTTTTTTATCATATTTTCTAAACACAATGAAGGAGATTGAGAGCAAAGGAGGTCTCCACCATTTTTCTTTGAGCTAAGGACCGAAACGACAGTGTTTTCAATTGCCATCAACAATTTATTGCGAAGTGAGCATTGATATCGATCAACTATTTATGTATTGCAAGTATGCGTGACAATTTCTGTTGAAATAAAGTAACTGCAAAGAGCATTCTTATTATTATTAGGATTAATCCCCATTGTGGCTTAATCATGTCGGTAATTGTATAAGGACCAAATCCCCTTTTGTGGATTGGTCATCGGACAATTATAAAGGGCAAAATAAGAAGTCAGCCCCAGCAATTATTATTGAAGACCCAGAATTAATTAAAGGTGGGTTTACCCACCCAGAGTGAGAGGTCGGCCCTGCCAGTGCAACCCTCTCACACGTGCCAGTCTTGTATATATAGGAGGCTAGCGCCTCACTTCTAACACACAACTCACTTGCTCATTTTCTTGTGAGGCAAGCTGCAATTACCAGAGAGAGGAGAAGAAGAGTGGCGCATCTCTTCGGGAGGACTATCTGTAATGGTTTGAGTTATCTCTTGAACATTGTATAAGCTATTTATGATAAGGAAGTTTTTGTTGGGTTTTCTTCCCCTAGAGGGTTTCCCAGGATAAATGTTGTGTCTCTTGTGAATGTGTATTTCTCAGTGATCTTGTTCTTATGATGCTCTTATCTATTGAAATGCAAAGAACTATAATAATGGCATAAACATTAACATGGAATCAGAGCCAACCTGAAGGAAGCACAATTAGCAAGAGGAAAAACGTCACTGCTACAGCACCTGCAAATTAGGGTTTTGCAAAAGTATCTCTTTTTGAGCTCCCTAAACACCTAGAAAGTTGCACCCTCCCCCCAGAATCAATTTGGCGCCTAGAGCGCACCTTTTCAGTGGTTGGATCTCCCGAAAAGTGAAACCCTAGTTTCACAAAAGTACCAGAACTACCAGAAAAACAGTACCAGAAGTACCAGAAGCACCAGTCCAGAAATACGCAGATCAGATTTGACGGGGTAAAAATTGGATTTTCTCAAATCCAAGGACACCAGGCTACTCGCCTCAACCAAGCGCACCTCCTAGTAAGGTCAAAATTTGATTTTGAGCATTTTCAATTTTTGGTTATTTTCGTTGCCTCAAGTACAAGATGTCTGCAAGCACAAAGCTTGTTGAGAAACTAGAAGGCATAGACAACTTCCATGCCTGGAAGTATAGGATCGGTATGATCCTTGTAGAGAATGACCTAGCAAGATTTATCAAAGAAGAAGTGGAGGAACCTGAAGATGCCATAGGGAAAGCAAAGCATCAGAAGGACTCAATCAGGGCTCAAAGAATCATTGCAGATTCAATCAAAGACCACCTAATCCCGTATGTATCGTCCAAGAAAACTCCGAAGGAGATGTTTGATGCTCTAAGCAAACTATATGAAGGAAAGAACATCAATCGAAAGATGAATCTAAGAACTCAGTTGAAGAATACCAAGATGCAAAAAGGAGAAATGATTCAAGAATATTTCTCCCGAATCTCAGAAATAAAAG
>JASDQU010095229.1:11513-21915 GCA_032191745.1 Picea mariana | reverse complement strand
TAGTCTAGAAGCTATTCAACATCTAGGTTTCCCTCATATACTGGAATGTTCATTTTTTCCCTAGCACTCATTCTTGCAACTGCCCTAATCAGACGGTCATTTTCTGCAACTTCTTCTCCTTCATGTCTAGCTTCATCTTCACTTTCAGATTCACTGACATCTCCAACATCGGCTGTGTGCCTCTGTTTTATTTCCACGTCCATGAGTCTGGTGCGTATGTTATGCATCTCTCTTTCCATGGCTGGATTTGGCACCTGTTTACCACTTTCTTTTGGCATTTCCCTCTCCTCTAGCGGATCAGGTGTTTGCCTGTCTCTTCTTCTCAGTGGCATGGTGAATATTTCTTTTCCCTACTACAGAAAGCAAAGAAATCTTTCTGTGCTCTGATACCACTTTGATGCAGACCTCCCCGACCCTCAGGTCGAAGTCCGCTCAGAGGATCGTTCTTTGTCTCCTTTGAGCTGAATCATCTCTTTCGATTCCTTGCTGGAATCTCAATTCAATCGATCCACAGGTCCTTTTGGAAGCTCCCCTACGCGAACAACACTAGGTGTGAGCTCCACTTCTCTGTGCGACCACAATGCTATGAACAAGGCCTAACCCAGAAGGTGCTTGTCACAACTCGCCACTCGCGATTTCGTGAGTCGAAACTCCCGACTCTTCCTTCCCAATCTCACGATACCCAAAATTCTGATACGGGTATGGCTCCTTCCCTTTTCAGCACCCTCCGTGCGTGACCAATGGCTAGAATTAACACTAGCACCTCTCACTACTTGCCACTTCACGAGTTTCAATGTTGAGCCCCCATGCTCTTATCTCATGAATTCCTGAGATGCGAGAAATCAACGGAGTGTTGACTCCTTTTGCTAGGCGACACGTGTCCACCTATCTGTCACATGGGCCCACCTTGTAGTTCTACCACGTGTCCCTCGTGCCCAACTTTGGCACTTCATGACTTCACTTCCCGAAGCACTGCCTCCTTTATATTCCAACAATCGAAGTGCCGAGATCCTGAACTCCTCGTTACTCCTTATTGCAACTCGCAATTTCAGGATTTTCAGGACAAAAGTCTCGACTTCTTATCCTCCGATATGCTGAAATGTTGAATTTTGACACGTTTCCCAGTGTTTGTGCACAATGAAACTTTCCACCTTTTCAAAATTTCAGACTTCATGATTTCGCGAATCTTGATGCTAAACTTTCGGTTCTTCAACGCACGAAACCCCAAAATGAGATTACGTGAATGAGAGTTTTCCTTTAGTTCCACTTGTAGTTCTATAGATAGTAAAGAGGAATTGACAATTCCCAAGATCTTATCCAATCCAATTAAAATGGAGGAGCCATTCCCAGGTTTCCAGCTAATCCAATGAGTGATGAGAGGTTAATATTTCAGCAAGTTTTTCTAGATCTACGAAGCTATTGGTTGGAGAGGTGATGTCGATCCAAGACCAGTAACCACTGAAAAATATGGTAAATATTTAGCCTTGATCACCTGATGCCAGATACCTTCCTTCAACAAAACTCTCCTTAAAGAGTTTGCTGCCAGGGCACGATTAATAAAGAAAATATTATGAAGGCCCCAACCGCCATGGTGTTTTGGCTTTTGTAGTGTGTTATAACCCTAAATTGCACCACACATGCAAACCTGGCATCATACCATCTTACTTACTATTTTTTCCAAGCCAATACAAAAGAACTCTTCTTAAAAACACAATTTTTGAATATGTATGTGCCCTGCACCAATACTGCCTACGTATGTACGCTAGTTGCGCCACTACTGCCCGCATACATATGTTAGATGTGCCATTACATCTCGCATATACCCACAAAATTTGCAAAAAACAAAAATTTGCAAGGGATTCATTGAGATTACGGGCTATTGGGTAGTTTCCCAACCAATTGACCGCCTATAGCCCGTCACCCAACCGAATAACCATCTTCTTGTCATATAAAAAGAGGTTTTGGGGTCTCATTCCAAGGAGAAACATAGAAACAGTGAAACTCTGCCCATTTTTCTTTCCCCCCTTGCCCCAAGAATTTGCAACCACATTGTGAGTTTTGAGCCAGAATTCCCTTTCTTTCCTTTTTCCTCATCCATAAGCCTATGTCCATTCTCTAGAGAGAAGTGTGAGAGAAGAAGGATACATGGAAGCAGTTGGAGCTTGGTGAAGAGGAGCCTAGGACCGAGTTTGAGGAGCAGTCATCGATTTCATTTTGTAAGTAACTCTGTGAGATTAATATAAAGAAGTACTTTTTCCATCCCACCATATGATGTGTTCAATCTTCATGTTTGGTTTACAATTTGTTATGACATTTAATCTACTAATTCATATATAGAATGCATGTTCGTAGGCTCTTGTTTGTCTTTTGGTGAATGCAAGTCAGCCTTGGGAGGATATTTGTAGTTGAGAAGCGACCGAATGCATAGGGATCGACATCAGATGCGAAGTTTAAGGTAAGACTACTAGATCCCTATACTTTGTACTTTATGAATGAATGTGGGGTGTTGTCGAGATAGTTGTTAAAAGTAGGAGACTTTAGACGGTTATCTCTGCTTGCACTTTAGAACCCTAGTGTAGTCCGTAGGGGGTTTTCCCACTATAGCAGAATTGGTGACCGTACTGGGGAAACTCTAGGGTTTTTAGGGGATCTTTTTAGGTATCTTAATTGGTTTAATTACCTCTTTGAGTTCTCTGTAAGTTACTGAGGTCTTCCATCCCAGTAATCCCTACCTTGTCATCTTTGATTGTTGGTTTTATTTTTTGAGAAGTTACAAAGGTGTACGCGGCCTGCAATGGGTATGCCCGCGTACATACGCGCCCTACCTTTGGACAACCTTCTTACATACGTAGACTGCTTAAGTGTCATTTACATGCCTGTGTCAGGAAACATTTTTTCTCAAGAAGAGGTAGTCATCCTCTTCCCTGATTGAATTCTGAATTCTCAGGGATTTCTTGATTTAGTCCTGGTCTCTGTAGTCAAAGTCTTTGAGCCTAGGTTTGACGTCAGTTTCTTTTGCTTGTGTTTTCGTTGAAGGTTTTTTTTTTATGAGTCTATGAGCCTTTTCTGTTTTATCCTTTTTGGTTCTTTCAGTGACTCCCTACGATCCATGGTAGACCTGAAGTTAGTTTCTTGGGTCTTAGTCTTATCTTGTCTTTACTTTTCCCTTTTACTTGCTTTAGAAGAAATGAAAAGAATTCATTTTCAAGTTTCTTATTTTTGAAGCATAAATAATAATAATAATAATAATAATAATTTCAGTTTCTTGTTTGGTTAATGTTGGCCCTTGGTTATGGAAGAAAGCGCATATTATGGAAGAAAAGGAGAAACGCAAACTGCGCAGAAGGAAGGTTGACTGAGATCAAGTCGAAGTGGTTAAAGAAGAAGAAAATATGGAGTGAAGTCTGAGAAAGCAAGTCATTGGATGAGGAGATCGAGGAAGACAGATCAGCAAGGAAGGTGGATCATGGACAACTCAGCAAGCAGAAAATGCCACTGGTAGATTCTTTGGAGAACCTCATGGGAAGGAAGGAAAGACAGGCTGGAGAAGCCCTGAAAACGTGGGTCAAGTTGACCTAGGGTTTTAGACACCTAGCATTTTGGTATCTAGGGTTTTGGACACCTAGGCTTTGGCCTAAGGCTATCAGTGAGCTATTGTAATGTATAAATAAAGGATAAGAGGACATGGGATGGGTTCGTTCAGATTTAGTTGATGTAAGGAAGAGTGGTTGATGTTAATGTAGAGAGAGAAGTATCATGTTGTGAGAGCATCCGATATTGTAAGATCTTTAGTTGGGTGTGAAGATCAACCCTGCAGTTGGGTGCATAGGGAAGAGAGATAGAGAGAAGAGAGAAAGAGAGAAGATATGTAACCTAAGAGTGCAGATAGAACTATATGCTTTCATATAATATATTATAAAGCACAGTTTTGTGGACGTATCCCTAGGGAGAGGGTGAACCACATATATCTTGTGTTGTGAATGATTAATGTTGTGTTCTTTACTTCTGTTACTCTGATGATATATTAGTATGTTAGATCTGATATATAATTGTGCAAAGTAGGTTATGCTTGGAAAGAATAATCTGATCTTCGTGTGTGGTTGCCTTGATTCCACTTGCATTTCCTCTGGTTGTATACACATGTGTCCTGCAACCCCCTATTTCTACTTTGGGTGAGACTACATCTGCTTCGTAGGTGTTGTCGAAAGGGCCAGTAGTTAGGGCTTGTTGGTGCGTTGTTAGAACTAAACCTAGGGTCTGCCCTTGTGCTAACAAATGGTTCCATTGTCAGGACCGATATATTCTTGAGGGAATATCCAGGTGGTTTCCATTGAAGATGGAGATTTAGAAGTGGATAGAAGAACAAGAGAAGGAATAAGGTATATCTTTACTAATATACACAAGGTTTTCTTTGGAGGGATTCATAAGGAGCTATACGAGTGGCTGGCCAGATTATCAGATACCCAATTTGAGATCATATCTAGACCACATGTGGTTTGGACGTCAGCACTGATCAAGAAGGTCAAAAGAGTTGATAACGCCGTGTCAAGAGCAGTAGATCATTGGTTTGATAGTACCATTGGCAGGTATATCACCAAGTTTTCTATTGACGAAGTAGAATCATATACCCAAGCACATAGATATTTCTTTAAGGGACCTTGACAGAAATTTTTACACTTCTTGAAGTTGAGATCAAGATGCTATTGCATGAGAAGAACATATTGAATATACAGTAGTGGGTCCGATTGAAAAATATAATGTTAAATAATTCAGACAATGACAACGACACAGAGGTCGAACACATGCGCAGTGGGAGAACCTTCAAAGAAGTTCCTCTGTTGAACTTGTTTGAGAAGAATCATGAACCAACACAGGAAGAAGGGTTCTACAGTGGAGAATAAGAAGAGTTGTTGAATGAGGAACATTCAGAGTCCGTTAGGGAAGAAGAAAAGAATATTGAAGAACCTCCCTGAGAAGAGTCAGAAACTTTGGGGATTGTGTAGACTATTGAAGAAAGTGTTATTACGCCCCCTATTGTTTTAACAACATTAAGTAACCAGAGTAACATAAGTTATCAAAACACTTAGAGCACTGGTACAAGTGGTTCAGTGCATACATAGTCGGGAACCTTAGGAAGATCTATGGCATATGAGATGAGGTTACCCACCTTTAGAGGAGATGGATTTGAAGATCCTGATTAGCACTGGTTCCTATGTGAACCTGTATGGAGTATTAAGAATGTGATCGATGAAGTTGTCAAATGAGGTCAGTTTAGTACTACCCTAAGAGACCGCGCACTGAGATGGTACATGAAGTTCGTCCAAGGAGTTGTCCAGTTGAAACCGCTAAACGAAGTTAAGACTACATTGATTGCTGAATTCAAGAAACCCAAGTCGAAATCACAATGCATCACAGAGTTGAAAGAAGTCAAGCAGAAAGTAGTTGAACCTGTTTGGGAGTTTGATCAGAGGTTTAAGACCCTGACGGGTCATTTGAGTTTTCAGATCCCAGACGAGCATAACAAGGAATGGTTCATTGCTTCCCTCCCACCACACATCAGAGTCCCTCTGATGTAGTAGAAGATTGCTTCGCAGGATGAGGCATTGGAGATCACCATGAAACTAGAGTCAACCTGTATGACAGAATCCATCTTAGGTATGAGTCAAATCTTGAGTCAACTAACTGTATTATCACTGCAGGTCGAAGATATGAAGAAGGATAAGGGAAAAGATAAAAGATAATACATTTGCTGTATTAGATACAAATTAGAAGGCCACGACAAGGAGCATTGTTCCCTATTTCACAAATACTTGGCTTCTGGAGCTCCAAGCCCTTTGAAGCAATTTACTCTACCCTGGTGCGAGGCATGTAGAAATAAACATCGCCCTGGAGAATGTTATTACATGAAAAAGTATGTTTAGACACCTATGAACCTCTACTGCACATTATGTAAATATGTGGGTCATGATGAGAAGGACTATAGAGATTATGACCTCTTGCATGAAAGATCAAGGGATATCTACAAAATTCAAGGTGAAGTACAACAAGAAGGGAAAACTACGCAGTATAACCCCCCAGAAAGAGGAAACTTCAATCCTCATGGTGGATTCAGAGGAAGACTATGAGGAGGAGGTATGGGTCGAGGTCATGGTCAAATCATTTGTTATAACTGTGCACAGCCAGGTCATTTGGCAAGGGACTATCAAAACCCTTGTACCACTTCCAGTTACTACAACTCATTTGAACATGTCATAGAAGATTGCCCTGCATTGTTAGCCAAAATTTAGGAACGATGAGGAGGAAAAAAACAAGTACAAATAATCACATTAGAACCTCACAAAGCAGATCCCATAGTCACTGTTATCACTAGAGGAGGCATTGCTACAGGAGAAGACAGGGTGACTCCAGGGAAGACTACAGAATAATCAGGAATCAGAAAATTTGTAGAGAAGAGACAAGAGTTTGATCCAAAGAGAGAGAAGAAGACATTTGAAGAGGCAAGAAAAGAGTTTGGAAGAGATCAAGCCTCTTCATCAAAGGCACAACCAAAAGTGAGAGAATTTGGAATGCCCCTGGCCTTTGATCAGTCTGCTTCACCTGGAGAAGGAAAAGAGGTAAGTAAGCTCATGGAATTCTTATGAACTTGCATTAATTTGATAAAGGATGAGAGCATTGTACAAGAGCCACACAATTTGATAAAATAGTATGAGATAGAAAGGGTAGATCCTCTACTGAATAAAGCAGTACATCAACTATCCAAAAAGAGAAGAAAAAATACGAAACTAAACCTTAATGCTCAAATTGGAGACTATGATATAGATTATGTGGTCCTCGACTTAGGGTCGGAGTTCAATGTCATGACGAAGAAGACCTGGGAATTGATGGGAAAACCTAAGTTGATATATTCCCCCATCAAGCTTAGGATGGCCAATCAATAGACTGTGAGCCCCTTCGGAAGACTGGAAAATGTCCCTGTGGACATCGATGGGGTCAGAATATTTGTGGACTTTGAGGTGACTGAGATAGTCGATGATAGCTTTATGTATCCTGCACTGTTAGGAATTGATTAGGCCTTCAACAATTCTATTGTTGTCGACTTGAAGAAAATAAGAATGATGTTTGAAGGTGATGGCCTTAGGGTCATCGCACCTGTGGATCCTGATGAATGTCCCAGATACACAAATCCCATCAGAGAAGAAGACCGCGCATATGAGTTGGAGAATATATACAAACTGACAACAAGACAACATGATTACATTAATCCTACAACATATGGGAATTTAAGCCAGTGAAGTGACAATGCATGTTCATCAGACTCAAAAGAAGCACTATATAACTGGTAGAATAAAATGTATGAAGTATCTACACGAAGATGTGCTAGACTAACCAGAGAAGTTTGTTGGAACAACACAACAGTAAGCAATTTACCCACATTTGATGGTTTGAATCACTTAGAAACTTTCTTACTATAATTTGAGGAAACTGTACCAGTACAATAGAGACTGTTGGCACGGGATGAGGCTTTGAAATATACTCTAGCAAGATGGTTGGGAACACATAAAAGAAACATCATGAACTGGATACAATGTCTCACTTTGATGACATTGCGATTTTCAGAACAAGTCGAAGGATGCCAAGTTAGGTACACAGGTCAAAGCTATTCAAAATACCATGTGCAAGGTTGTGAGGATGCCTGGAGCAACATTCCTCAAGAGCAGTGGGTTCATAAATTCATCAATACTCTAGACACAATGCCTATCAACTAGTACCTTGAAGCGGAACTGCGCCGCACCACTGCATATTGGCAAGGTATGACTCAGAATTTTGCAGCTACATTTTTATTTCAAAGTCAACACCCTCTGATAGATCAAGCTTTACAGGTTGTAAGATAGAGAGTCTTTGAAGAAGCACCTAGCCTCCCTGTGGAGCAAGAATAGGATGAATGGACTGCACCTCTTCAGAAATTGCAAGGATGTTACAATATCAATGCCGATGAAGATGATAATCCTAGGAATGTGAACATCACAGAAACAGAAGGACGGAGAGACATAGAAGGACCAAGAGTCAAACTACCTTTTATTGGACAACCAATCAAACTCAAGATAGTTAACATTGGGACAACACAAGAACCTAAGATTGCTAATGTTGGAGATTACTGGGATGATGACACTATTGATAAGATCACAGAGTTACTGCATGAATATTAGGACTTGTTTCCAACCAAGTTCACTGATATGAAGGGCATTAAAGGACCCATGGGAGAGATGAAGATCCCCTTGAAACTAGATGCAAGGCTAGTTAAACAAAGACCCTATAGATTGAACCCTAAATATAAGGAGAAAGTGAAGATTGAATTAGACAAAATGTTGGAAGTAGGAATCATAGAACCTTTTGAAGAATCATAATGGATTAGCACTATGGTGGTTCAGGATAAGAAAAAATGAGAGATCAGAATCTGTGTAGATCTCAGGAAGCTGAATGATGCATGTCTACATGATCCATTTCCTACACTGTTTACTGACAAAGTGTTAGATAACGTGGGAGGACAGGAAGTCTACTCCTTCACTGACTGATTTTCAGGATACCATTAGATCAGGATTGCTAAGGAAGATCTCCATAAGACCACATTCACAACAAAATGGGGATCCTACCAATACACAATGATGCCTTTTGGATTGAAGAATGCACCAACCATATTTTCTATGGTGGTGGTCAAATCATTCAAGGAATTTTTGCATAAATTCCTGGAAGCCTATTTTGATGATTGAACTATTTTTAGCTTATTGAAGAACCATATTGAATGCTTAAGACTAATGTTGGATAAGTGAATGCAATGTCATAATTCCCTAAACCTGAAGAAATACATTTTCTTTTCACCCTTTGAAGTGTTGTTAGGCCATATTGTATGTAAGCAAAGTTACTAGTAGATCCGTCCAAGATTTCCATTATTGTCGATCTACCCCATCCTACGTCAGTCAAACAGTTGCGAACTGCATTGGGACATATTGGATACTACAGGAAGTTCATTAAGGGCTATGCATAGATTCCAACACCTATGGAGAATATTTTGAAGAAATATTGTCAGTTTCATTGGACAAAACAATGCCAGCAGAGCTTTGACACACTAAAACAAAAAATGGTTACTACGCCTATTCTGGTTTTCCTAGATTGGGGCAAGGAATTTCATGTACATGTTTATGCATCCTCTATTTCATTAGGAGTGGTGTTAGCACAACCGAGAGTAGGATATATTGACCACCCATTATCCTTTTCTAGCAGGAAGCTCTGAACAACTGAGATAAATTACACCACCACTGAGAGAGAAGGTTTAGCCATGGTGTATGCATTGCAGAAGTTTCGTCATTACTTTTTAGGAGGACACTTTAAGATGTTCACTGATCACTTTGTGCTGAAATACCTAGTCAACAAGCCAGTGTTGGGGGGAAGGATATGCAAATGGCTTCTGTTATTTCAGGAATATGATTTTCCAATTGTGGTAAATCCAGGAAGGATGAACAATGGACCTGACCACTTGTCGAGGTTGGAACATGGAGAGGAACCTACTAGTTTGGAGGATACACTATCGGATGCACAGTTGCTTCCCATTAGAAATATTGATGATCACTTTGCCAAGATATTTTATTTCCTATCAATAGAAATAATACCTTGTGAATACATAGTCATTCAGAAGAAACAAATGGTAGTGCACACTGTAGATTTTTTTCATATAGCTAGACAACTATATAAGATGGGACCTGATGGGATCCTGAGAAGATGTGTTATAGAGGAAGAAATACCATTGATTTTAGCAGAAGCTCATGAAGGCATTCCAAGAGGAAATGACATAGAAAAAGCCACAATGTAGAAGGTTCTTAGAGCTGGCCTCTCGTGGCCCACCTTACACATAAATGCTAAAGAATACTACAGAGCCTGTGATGTATGCCAAAGAGTTGGGAAACCTTCTAGAAGAGATGAATTTTCATTAGCACCCCAGCTAACCTTACAATCATTTGAGAAATGAGCCATTGACTTCGTGGGACCTATAATCCCACCAGGGAAGTGCACAAGAGCCAGATACATCATCACTGCAAAAGAGTATTTGACCAGATGGGTAGAAGCAAGAGAAATTAAGAATTGTAGTGAAACTATAGCTACACATTTCATATTTGATGATATCATAACCAAGTTTGGATGCCCAAATATCCTCATGAGTAATCAAGGTACACATTTTATTAATAAGACTATTGAAGCCTTGACTCAGGAATTTGAAGTTCACCATCAGAAGAGAACTCCTTACCACCCATAAGCGAACGGGATGGTCGAAGATTTAAACAAGATATTGGAGACAACGCTAATGAAGATTTGCAGTGTAAACAATGATGACTAGGATTTGAGAGTACCA
>JASDQU010095227.1:834-21800 GCA_032191745.1 Picea mariana | reverse complement strand
CATGTCTTCATGCATTCCAATAAAGTGCCCTTATCCCAACTAATCTTTCCATATGTCAAGACCAAGATATATCCCCATACTTCCTTTGTAAGTTCACAATGGACCGACAAGTGGTCATTGTCTTCTTGCTATGTTTGCATAAGATATAGATAAAAAGCCTTGGAATTGTTCTTTTTTGAAGAACGTTCCAAGTTAGAGTTTACCTCTCTAGTGATAACTACATGAAGATTTTGGTTTACATTGGCATCTTTAATTTCCAAATTCTTCTCCACCATCATAATTCTTCCTCACGCCCTTCCTAAAAAAATAAACTTATATCCTATTTTTGTAGTGAAATTACCATTAAATGGGTTCTTGAACCATACTAGAGCATCTTTTTCCTACCTTAGATGGATATGTTCTTGTGAAAACCTCTTTGTAAATTCCTTCCACCATGAATGATGATCAATTTCCATACCAATGTCTTCTACCTTCTCCCAACCCTACTACCATATATTTGAGTTCATAGAATTTGCATAATCAAATAGTACAAAATGCCAAATTGTTCAATCTGCTTACCAGTTCTTCTAGGGGAAGGTAGTTCCCAACACACCCCATCCATGGATTGAGTCTCAATCTCACATTTTTACCATTACCCAATATCTGGGCCAACTAATTTTCTATAAGAGGGAGCTAAGTACTATCTTTTTTCATTTTTTTTTTGTGACTGGCAGAATCGACAACTCGCAGTTCTCGTACTCGTGTGACACAGGGTCGATTCCCATATGCTACCTCTATAATCTCTAGGTGCGTCCACACAACCTACAAGCATGGGGCACATGTAAATAAGGGTGAGAGTCAAACTTGAGACCTCTTTTTTACATATTTACTTCCATTTACACGACACTTGCCAATCAGTCTACACCCCTGTGGGCTTATCCTTTTCCATATTATTGAGGCTTTTTCTAGTGATTTTACTGAAGCCTCGATGCAATCTTCAAAAGACGTTGGTTCTAGATATTTTTATAGAACTACATTGTGCTAGAGACCTTCACAATTAAGAGCCCCTCAATGACTTTTCGTAGCTAAATCCTTCCCAAATAAATGAATATTTTTTAATCCCCATCCTTCTGAAGCCTTTAGATTCTCTATTCTCTTCCATTTGACAAGAGCCATTCCATCTTTTTATTTTATGCTTGTCCATAAGAAGTGAAAACATTTTTTAATGATTTTGTCTAGCATACCTACCGAGATATGTGCCAATGCAAGCCAATAAATATGAATATATTCAGGAACATATTTAACCAGTGTTAGCCATCCACTAATGGACAACCATTGATTGCACAAAGTGGTTCTTCTTTTTTCCACTTTCTAGTATAACAATATCCAATAACAAAAACCATAGTCATTTGGTTCGAACATAAAACCTAGGTATTTGAATCCTTTGTTAAACTCTTATGCTTTAGAAATAAAATATTCTTGTTTTTATTTTATTTTTGTGATTGGCAGAATTGACAACTAGTCAGGCTCGTACTCGTGTGACACATGGTCGATTTTAACTGCTACCACTATGACCTCCAGGTGTTCTCACGATGCCCCTTATGTGACACATAAGTTAAGCCGAGGTTCCAAACAGGTTAGCTTAATCATTTTTTGTCAATGTTGTTGCACTGGTAAGTGTCAGCTTAGAATCCCCCATAGGTGAGGTGCACTAGCCTATGCCAACAATTTACTAGGGATCTCATCCATGAATGTGGGGAAGCATCCCTAAGATTTCCCCTCGATGTTTTCCTTGGAAAAATAATACATTGAATATTTGTCTTTTTGCATTGTATGACATTGCACTTTTACTTATGAATGCCTATTACATGCTGTGGATATTGTAAGGTACATCAAAAGTCGTGCTAAAGCCAATTCAATCCTCTAGCCTAGGCCATCTTTTTCCAACTCGTGGTTGGAAATGTTTTTGTCTTGTGACTCTCCAAATCTAGTTTGTAGCCAAATAGGAAAGAGAACACAACAAATAAAGAAAATATAGGACAGCATTGGGAAAACAAATTAAAAATATTAATTAATAATTCTCTAGTAGAGAGTGGGGAAAGAATCATGGCCAAGCAAGAGTTACCATCACCTTAAAGAGAAATATTTTGGAAATAAATAAACATAAACTCTACCAATAAAGTAGGCTTGACCTCATTAAAAAATTAGGTAACTTGAATTGACAGGTGTAAAAGAGAAAGAAGTTGAAACATTGCTCACACCACCCTTGGAAAAAATTATACTGTAAAAAAGAACACTAACCCCATTGCAACACATTTAATTGTTTTCGTACATTCAAAGATTAGATCATCCATTCTAACATCATACACAATTTAATTGTAGTGTAGCTTGCAAGGTTGGTTGTTTAAGAGGCTCAAAATGGAAAAACACAAATTCCAATCTCCTCAAGTTTGATTGTTATTCTCTATAAAAAAGATACACACCCTCATTGTGATAGGAACCATAAGTTTTCATTATCACTAAAAGCAATAGACTCATAAGAAAAATAGTCTCAACAACAATCTTTCCCCTCTTACTGATCAAACTATCGCCACAGGATAGTCCCACCCTACAAGGGAGAGCTCAAGGAAATGGATAGGAAACCCACCCACTGTCACCTCAACAACCTTGCATATACTCTTCTAGTCTAGGGTTTCTAACCTAAGGAGGGTTTTCCTATAGTTTCAAACTAAGTCCTATTGTTGTTATTAGGATAGGTGAGAGAAAGGGCATTAGTTTGACTTGGTTGACTTCTCCTAAAAACAGCTCAAAGCATACAACAAAAGATAACAATAAATACTTAGAGTATGACACTATCTTGCAAAAATATCCAATATATCACATCAATGCATCATTTTCCATCATTAATCAATTACAATGCGAAATTTTCAATGTAAAACTTGCAATAGTACAAAGTATGTGTTCATTCACAAAGGAATACTTATGATATTTATCATTTAATAGACTAGCACACTTTATGAGTGTAACCAATAGAGAATTAATAATTGTATATGATAGGATCTAAGTATGGATAGATGGTTAAGTCAACAACAACCTTGTAACAAGTTATTTGACCAACACTTATATACCATGAACCAAACAATGTGCTACTACTATAACAAAACTTCAATATACAATTCCAATTCAAATTTCAATGTATATGAATACATCATCAACACATGAATATGTCTATCATAAAGATGCAATTCCGAGTTTATATCAAGGACATATGTAAACAATGAATCTCATATCACACCAAATTGAGTACAAAATATAGATCACTGCTCTTGTAAACCCTAATTGTGTATCGATCATAGAAATCGACCCATCACACAACAAAGAATACGGAACATTATACACCGAAACTAGGTCATTAGGGGTGGTTAAGGTAGGATAGTAAGGTGATCAACTAACCTAGCAAAAGGACCAACGGACGTTGTCCCAAATAATAGTGAAACATGAACCTTTGACCTCTGTCTGTTCTACAGTTTTTTACAGTGGAATGGATAGTAACATTGATGGGTTTAATAGAAACGTTGGAAAAGTAATGGGGTTGGAATGATGAATAAAATCATTGAGGGAAAGATCCCTTGAAACATTGACCAAGGGAGATGGAAAACAACTCCAACCCTCCACTCAACAAATTTAGAAAACTGTAGAATTAGGGACAACACATGAAGTTTTCGAAGCTATGATGTTTAGGTTGCAATAATATAGGTTAGACTTGAAAACAAAATGCAACCCACCTTTAGGGTTTGATAGGGTAAAAATAGGAAATAAAAGGACACATTTCAAACCCTCAAATGCTACCATAAGATGCAAAGTGATGGATAGACTAGATGAAAATTAGAAAAAGATATGCAATGAAGCTCAAAGGACCTAGCAAAAGGATCATCCAAGGTGAAACCCTAGGCTGTGGAAAAAACAAAACAAAAAGAATAAAATTGTTTTTTGGGTTTTAGGGTGGTTGAAGACATATGAAAAGATTAGTGCCTTGGAGGGCTTATGTGGTCACTACTTCACATCCAAGTGAAGACTATGGTTTAAGATGAGGTGATGTTGACAGTACCTGAAGGATTTCCCTTCAAGCATCACCTAGGGTTAGAAGGTTCCCTTCAAGGTCAGATGGGAGGATTGGTCCATGGAGGAGCCTTTCTTGGTACCAGCAAGGTGAACTCAAAGGTTGGCCAAGCAAAAGGATAGAGCCACTAGGCATCCCACCTTAATGCATGAACACAGAACTTTAATGATCAAAGCAGGAAGGTTAGAGAACTTACCTTGAGAACCCTTCCAAGTGGAGCATTTCACCCTTCTTTGGCCTTGTAGAAGCCTTTTTCTTCCAATAAAACTTTAAGAGTGCTTATCTAAAACCTTGAAAAATAACTAGACATTCACCAAGAGAAATATAGATACTCAAATAACTCTTAAGTGAAGCTTCTCATTAATCTCCAACAATTTGAAATGGAGGAGGATTGTTCCTTTTATAGGTGAAGCTCCTCCTCAAATACAATAAAAAACCATGTGCTAGCTCAAAATCGTGAGCTCCAAAACCATTATCCTGGTAAAACATGGGAAAATACAACAAATAATAAAATACATCCCATAATATCCCCACGAAGTGAAATGACCTTCTAGAAGATGTCAAAATAAAATGAAGAAGCCACACATGTGGACAAATATAGAAGCCAAGGGAGGTGCGCCCCTCAAAAGTGATGCCCACATCCAAGGAAGTGGTCCATAGTCATGTCAAACAATCCAATAGTTCCAATGTCCTCTAACAAGCCTCCTCAAACAAAGGAATAGTTCACATGTAGAATAACCTCCTCAAAACCCTCACATCTGTGACTTGTCCAAGCATATAAGTCATCTCAAGAGGCACGTGTGGGCTCATCAAGGAGATCATTCCTCAAGTAATGGTCCAATAAATATGCCACATCATCATGTGGTCCAAGTAACCCTATGAAACTACCCCTATAATGTGTAATCACCCTCTCAAATGCATTAAATAACCCCCATGTTTGGTCCAAGGGGAGTAAATAATGGATGAGCATGCATGCAACATTCAACTGAGCGAGGAGGGTGCATATAAATGGTCCATGTTGCATGTATGATTCCATGGCATCCCTGTCATGGCCTGATGCACTGCCACGAATCTCAATGTAGTGACACATGTCTCGATGCGCTACATGGATCCCAATGTCTGTAGATATGGCCATAGATGAGTACACATATCCTAATGAAGCATCAAAGATCCCAAGGAAGTGTCACAGATCTCGAGACATGGTACATGCACCCTAATGCACAATACTCACTTGAAGTGATGGGTCTAGCCTCTTAGCAAGCCATTAATTGGTAGAACCCGATTACATCTCTTAACATAACATAACAAACAGGATTAGTTTTAATAAGTCTTGCCTAAATCTTACCAATGGGAACAATATTGACCCTTATACATGCATCAAGTCCTAGGATAACCCATATTTCCTAAGTATCTAGGTGGAATATACACAACAATGAGTAATAATGATGAAAGGGAAGGGGGAGTGATTTCATGTGATGACCCTCAAAATCTTAGACATGCACATGTCTTATTATTCATTTATCTAGCTTTATTTAGCTAGGAATTTTACACATAATACCCTTCTAGAGGGAGCATAACATTGAATTACCATCCTCAACATTGTTTATTACTACCCTTTAAGCCTTTTTCTTTAAATGTTTAGGTTATTGAACAATCCCCTTTTATTTAGATATTCATAGACAAACTAGGGACTAGAGGCATTGGCCTCACAGTGAGGGGGCATTGCTTAAGGTTTATATTTGGCTTTTAACTTTAGCTCTTCACCTCTTAGCCTTAGTGGCTTTATTATTTCAGGATTTGATTTGACCTTTCCTTTTGACCTTTGAGAAATCATACATGACGAGGATGCAATTTTTATATGGATGAAATGAAAAACACCGGGGAGGTGGAAAATGGTTATCATGGTTGGGATATGGACAATGCTATTTGGCATAATCACTTAGTGGTATAGGTTAATCAAAGCAATGGTACACTTCTAAAAGAAACTATGTTCCCCAAGGTACTACAGGGCAAGTAATAAAACCATGTAATATTATGAAATGCCACTAGACAATCGTTAGGTGTTTATAACTTTACGACAAACTAAGAATTTATATCATCATGTCCAAATAAAGATTGATACATGGAATGTCAAATGGAACCATACCATACCATACCAAAATTCATATGTCATCTAAGGAGCGTGGATGAAAGTGAGATACAACACAACTGAGCTAGCACGATCGTGTATTTGGTGGAGATCAAGAGGAACTTTGTCTAGATCTAGAAAATATGATCATGACACCTCATGCAAGAATCAACATGACACCATTGTTAGGGTATCCAAAAGTTGTCACCCCTACGGGAGTAACATATGGCTCCTACTTGAAGACATGCACTCTTTGCGAGAGTGTATGAAAACTTCATAATCTCTATAGATCTATTGCCTACACACCATAGAACTCCACAAACAACATAAAATTAAGGGTGAATCTACCACCCTAGTTAGAAATAAAAACAACTTTGTAGAAATAATTTTTTTTCACTAAGTCTAAGCATGAAAGTAAAGTAGGAAAACACACACAATAAAATGTTCTATGGAAAAAAATGCATCAGGCTTTAAGCAGGGATTAATGATATCATTGTCTGTTCATTTTTAGATAGCTTGATACTATCTAAGATAGATTATAATAGATTTCATTTCTACATTTAGATTTATCTCATATCACATATTTTGCATTTCTACATATCATAACCCCGCATACCCATTTATCTCGACAATGGAAGCCATGCCAGAATTAAGGATGGGACTCCTATTCCAAATGGTGTGAAGTTTAATTGGGATTTCATACTAGGGAGTACCCTTGTCTTTTGAAGGGATTTTTTCCTACGTCAAAATATTTTGGCACTAGAAGGAGGGACAAAGTTGTATGGTTGGTAAAAATCGTGGGACTTCATGTGGAAAAACCTTCAAACATACCACCCATGAAACACAACCTCATCTCTTTCCTACTATGACTGATAATCCTAAGTTGGAAATTCATTTTGAAGATGGTCCCAAATAAAAAAATACATGAAATTAAACACACAAATGAAAGGAAAACATTCATGTAAATAAAAATGCACTCTAACTACTACTTAAATATCTTATTCATGCTACAAGCTAACATGGCACTAGGTTCCACCAGAATAGTAGAGTTTCAGTGCCTACCTATTAACAGGAAATGGTAGCCTTTCTCCATCAAGGTGACTAAGATTGAAGGAATTAGTATCAACTACAATCTCTACTTGAAATTGTCCTTTCCACAAAGAGTCAAACTTTTTATGTTTTCTAGGTTTTCCCCTTTGTCTGTCCCACATTAATACTACATCACATGGGCTGAAAACTCTTGGCCTAGTATTCTTATCAAACAACTTCTTGACCATGTTTTGACTTTTTGCAAGTTGATCAAAGGCATTTCTTCTATTCTAATCTAATTCAACTAGTTGATTAATTCTTTCTTGATAAACTTCCTTCTCATCTGAAAAATGATCAAGAAGATGGTACACTAGGAGTTTCAAGTGGACAGGTAAAGTTACATTCATTTCATATACCAATTCAAAGGGGCTCCTTCTGGTGAATTTTTTATTTGTGATCCTATTATCCTAGAGAGCATACTTAATCTTATTGTCCTAGCTCTTTTTATTGTCACCCACTATTTTCTTGATGATGGTCATTATATTTTTGTTAATTGACTTTGCAAGACCATTCCCTTAAGGATAGTAGTTGGATGAATGGGATAGGATAATTCCATAGTCAAATAAAATGAGGATAAGTCAATAGAACTAAATGGATTGGAATTATCAATAATGATCTTAGCTAAAACACCAAATTTGGTGATGATCCTTCAATGAATTCTTTCACTACGTCATCAGTTGTTCTCTTGGTAGGGATTGCTTCAACCTACCTAAAAAAATGATCATTCATAGTAAGAACCCATCTAACTCGTTGTTGAAATTTTCCTTGAATTCATCGATGAAATCAAGGCCCCATTGTTGGAATCGTGCCTCTACCGAAACTATCTATAAGGGTAATGTTGCTCAGTGTTGTTTCCAGATAAAGGTTGACATTGTTGATACGATCTAACATATATGTGAACATCATGGAAGATAGTGGGCCAATAATATCCTTCCCTCAAACTATTATGAGTTGTAGTCTAGGCAGTATGATCCCCTCCACAAAACCCCTCGTGTAAATATTCCATCAACCCTTTGTTGACACCCAAAAGCGCAACAAAGGGTACTTGCCTACAAATGGTTACAACGCCTTATTATTTAATTATATTTAATAATATACTAATAGGTGGAATCCCTTGTGTGACTTGTGTGACTATGATGAAGAGACATCACTTATGTTTTATGTGCTTATGAGTTGGATGAGATATGATATCTACAATTTATTTGCTTTAAATCGTTGTCAAAATAGTTGATTACAGGATGTTATGGGCGAGGTGACTAAAGAGGAAATGATGTTGTCTTAATTATCTCTCACAAGTATTACTATGCTACATTTAATTTGACGAAGAATCTACACTCCAATTTTAATTTATGTATGGTGTATGGTATGTGGAATGGTGGTTACTTTGATTTTGAAATGGCAAGGGTTGCGCATATTGTTTACGGTGGAAATCTAAAGTTGGGACTTGGTATCCCTAGCAAGGTTTTGATCTATGTTACATTGGGGTCTTGAAAAAGGTTGACACATTGTAAGTTTGAAACATTGGAAAACTATGGGGCATTCGACTTGCATTAAACAAATTTGGAGTTAGTGGTTGATGTGCTGTATAGTTAGCTTGCTAGTACTACCCATGAATGAGAGTGTAAGTGCAGATATGACGTGCAATAAATGCACGTCTCTCTAACCTACCTCGAGTCTGTCACCCTAGCCATTTTTGCATTTTCTCCTTGTTGGTTGCTGCTGCTCCACTTTGCTCGACCGTGGAAGAGATATACAGGCTTGGTCATTTATCCTTAGCATTTTTACACTTAGGTATGCGGTTTCTTGCTACTCCATCCATGAATATTTCACTCTTCTCTTTAATTAAGTCAACGGTTGACTCTTGATTTTTCTCGTTGTCTGTGCATTTCCAAAGTTATGATATGTGGAAATTTTGACCGTGTATGGATTATTAACGAAGTTTTGGTATTTGTGGCATTTGTATTTGAGCTATTCGCATAGAAAATGTGGGTGTTTCTTACTGTATGTAGTTGTTCGTGCTTTACCTATGGAAAGGGGTGTCATTTGGGAAATTATCGGGCCTGCCTTACCTCTTGTTTTCATTTGAGATTCCTCTTGGTCTGAAAAGAATGTTATCATTGTTCGTTACTTGTGGGTTATTTGGAAACTCTGCCTGTCATTTAATTGTGTGTCTCTCGTGGCTATCGTGCCTGCGCCCTTGTATCAACTCTGCAAATATAAATGCAGAATTCATGGCGGTATTAATATTTTCATGCTCCTTTTGGGCAAACCCTCAAACTTGGTCAACTCGTCCTCCTATATTGCATCATTGTTGATAATTGTATATCAAACCCTGTATTTGGAAAATAGGGTGGAAGGTGGCACTCCTAGAATTTAGTAAAGGCACTATTCATGTTCTTTTTGGTCATGGGTTTAGTTGATTATTTGTTGTGCGAAGATGGAACAAATGTTAAGCCCACTCATTTGTTTCGTAATACAATCTGTCACAAGAAAATATTGGGATCAATGGCAGCTTTGCAAAAATATTGTTAAGATATGAGTTGTTGTGTTTTAATTCCATATGCAAGGAGCACCTCTGTGTATGAGTTATAGACGCATTAAATGGGTCTTACAAACTAGAATGAAAGGGAAATTGGAAGCATGATTATTTGAGGTTTCAGTTGAACTATTGTTATACACCGAGAGCCCTTTTATGGACATTTCGTGGGACCCTGTAGTAATTTAAATAGTACCAATGTTGTTAATGTAAGCCACAAGCTATCCACTCCTTGACTCTTGGTTGTGATTATTGTGATTATTATGATGTTGTGCATCCTCGACTCTGTTGTGCGCAAGTTATTTTATTATTGTTAAATATTTCTTGGGAAATAAAATATGAATTGATTACTGTGCAATGAAAATTCTAAGGCAAATGAGCAGCCTTGAAGATAAACACCACTTCTGAGTTTTTTTGGGGAAACAAAGTGTTGAATTTCAATTTTGAAACAACAAAAGGTTTTGATTGTTGACATCAAGGATGAAATTGTTTGATATATTAGAACAATATCTATGGGAATCCCTCCCATAATACCATTTTCCGCAAAATACACTCCCCTCATTATCCCAATTTCACTTGTTCGCTCCCTGTTCTGTGATATTCATTTTTAAGAAAGGTCTGTATGGAAATGAAGAAAAATTGAGGTGGCAGTAATTGATGATTGGTATTCTAGGATATGTTTAGATACACAGTTGATTATTTTTGTTGATTGCTTGAACAATATTCGTAAATATTTTCCCCTCCATGATATCACTTTACGCTAAATACAAGCCCTCCATACTCCCAATGAACCTATCAATTCCCTATTCATGTGGCAATTAATAAATGGAAGTTTTATGGATGGATTGCATGTGTCTTGTAGTAAATTATAGAGCCAACTCTTGATTTATTTAAGTGGAGTTTCATGTATGGGTTATTAAGAACTTCATGAATGATTAAATATTGCTACAGGATGAGTTTTTTCAGCAGGGGAAGTAATGGCCGGAATAACATAGGTAGAGGTAATTGGCAGCGAGGCCATAAAAGGCCTCAATTTTCTATTCACTTCGATGCTGATACACAAGAGTTAAACCGGTTGTTTCAAGCTGGGTTTTTTAATTTGATTGGCCATGGTATATTGCATCCTCGACCTGAAAGACGTCCATTTCAACCTCCTTAGAATTTTCCAGGCATTCCTGTTCCCCCACATATGTCAATGCAACCCGAACCTCCCAAAAACAACGGTTGGAAAGAAATTTTCAATCAACCTGCTTCTCACTGTCGTGGTTGGCCCACTATCTCATTTCCATTATCGCCACCACCACCTCCAATTAATCCTAATGCACAAATTTCCCATGTTGTTTCACTAATGTAGTCTTCACATGCTAGCAAGAGACTAAAAACTGACATCCCACAACCTGTGATGGGTAACACAAAAACAACAGCTTCCCCCTCCAGTCCATCCATAGAGTCTTCTAAATCTGTGTCTTCACGTCTCCACCTAAAAGATGACTTTTCACATGTGATCAACGAAATACAACCCCAAGGGTCTAACCGACCAAGGGCTACCCCCAAAAAGTCAAGAGGAGACAATAGTGAGAATAGGAAATATGCCTCACACAACAAATATGAATTTTAATGATTTTTATGTGATTCAGTGATGAAGACATTGTTTCATGATTTTCAACAAATTTTTGGACAAGCAGCTTTTATTTTGGATATTTTTTGTGGATAAGATGGATATATTATTTTTTTGGGATATGGTCTTAAATTTTGCCGATATTTAAATATTCGACTTAAATGATATCCATGGGAGATACAAGAGTGTTATATGATCCAAATGATTAATTTTGTAGTTTATATTTGATGTTTGGCAAAGAAAATGATGGGAGTCACAAGGGGTCCCACCTATTTAGTTATTATTAATTAGACTCTTATTTATATATTATTATTAATTACTTCTTCCCAAACTAATTAGTTAAGTTAATTTGACTTACTAAAGAATGTAGTTAAACTACCTCAACTTATTGAGAAAGAATAAAGGTTCAATGAGAGGAAGAGATAAGGGGAGAATAGAAGGGGAACTACAACACTAAGGTTTTCTCTCTAGTTAGTGGGATAGCTTCAATTTTCATTCATTTATGAGTTTACTTGAAAGCCTAATCCGCTTGATGACAACATGGTCTTATTGAAGGTAGCAAGATTCAAAACTAAATCATACATTTTTGCACCTTGTTTTAAAGGTGTTTGATTTATCCTTGATAGTCTGTGTATTCTTGTTTGTTTATGAATTAATTTTCATGGCTGATAAAGAATATCTTGCAACATCAGGTGGCAACATTTTCTGGAAAGATGATCCAGATCATTAGTTTCAATTTTATTTCACTGTCAGGGTCTTTTTGTATGGTGCCCATCGAAGACTTCTAAATTTGACTTTGGTCCATACCCTCGCAGGGGTTTGTAAAAGAGAAATACAATTCTGTATCTTAGAATGAAATAAAATCAGATTATTGTTCTGTCTCATACATGTGTTTTCATGACTTGGTTCCTCCTTTCACTTTTTTCTCCATGTTTACCTCAATGTAAAATCTGTATACATTCACCTAGCTTTGTTTAAGTTTTTATTTTTACATTGTTACAAATATAAATCATAAAATCAACCTTGAGCCTTTGTAATTGATACTTGTTGATTGAGTGAAAATTTTGAGGCTATAAACCTCGAGTGACATTCCCAACTATCTTGTCCTAGCCATGCAAGATATGAAAATGATTGAGTAAGGTATTCCATACCTTTTCCTCAACATTTATTTGATGACCATACTGGGGAGATTTTCCATATCTCTTTGGTTGATTGTATTCATGATTATATTTGAAGTTTCTGTTTTATTCGAATACTCTTTGACTATTTTTTCTCATGACAGTACCTCCTACAAGGAAACCTAATATTGAACATGATCTTAAAGACCAGACTAGCATTTCATTGACCTTATTCAATACTATTCTAGAAACTGCTAGTACCCGGGCTGGGCTTGAACGCTCTTGGGAAGTAGTTGAACGATATATAAGTATCCATGAACGCTGGGAAGCCAAGAAAAGGCAGCCTAGAAATCAACAATAACCTCCCTTTTCCTAAGTCTTTGGTATTCTTTTTCATGTCCTCAAATCCTCGCATTTCTAGAAGAAGAAGAGGATTGTCCCTTGAAGCTACTCCTATCATTGAAATAGGAAGGAGGAAAACCATTTTGTCAACCCAATAAATCACTCTAAGGAGGACTTTGTCTGATTCTACCAGCTCACCTTTTTCATGCTTACCCATCACTTTCAAAATGACATCTACGGGTGGTGCTAGTGGTGCTGGAGGTGCTTCATCATCCCAACCTTCGGCTTCATCAGTAATTGGTAGTCTATATAGTCATCAAGTTCCTATCCAATATGCTACCAACCCTGCTAAACTTTTAAAGAAATACTAGCTTTTTCAGTTTGAGGAACATGCTATGGCCACCCCATGGCATGTAACTTCTCCCTTGAATCTAGCACCTGCTACTCACTTGTTACCCAAGTTTAAAGAGAATCTGCCTAAGTTCTCAAGAAATAATATTGTTTTTACAAATGAACACCTAGTGGAATTTTCTAATGCTTTTCATAATATCGGGGCTAACAATATGATACATGCATGCGCTTATTTGTAAACTCCCTTGAAAGAAAAGCGACAACTGATTTTTTTGATCTCCCTCCAAAAATCTTTTCCGCTTGGGAAGAGTTGGTTTATTGGTTCAAGTCCACTTATGGAAAATCCAAGCGCCCAACCGAAAAATTAAGGGAATATAACAATATTTCTTACAAAGATGGTGAGACAATTAAGTCCTTTAATCTTCACTTCACCAAATTATACAATCAAATCCCTGAACTAATCCACCCCCAAAATCAAGCTGCTTTCATGCATTATTATAATGCGCTTCCCTCTCCTTATCATCATTAGCTCGAAGAAAAGGATAATGACAATCTTGGCTCCGCTCTCCACACTTGCCTAGAGTACGAAGAGAAACTTGAAAGAACATGTCTCCCTAAAGGAGACTCAGTCAAGCAAACATATATGTCTGCCCTCCTACAACTTGTGCAAGATATGAACAATCAGTTGATAGCCTATGAACGAAAGGGGAATGTTCCCTCACTTACTCCTGGGGTATATTCTTCTTCCTCAATGTCTTTTAGGAATACAAATGAGAACAATTTTCATCCCAAATCCATTATGTCTCGCAGTTGGTGTAACTTCTGCGAAGAAAATCATGAAGCAAGAACTTGTGAAGTTAAGAAGAATGCCATAGATAAAATCTTTGGCAAGAAGCCCGAAACCACATCACTGTTCTAGATTGGGTAGAACTGGAAGATGTTATGATAATAAACACTAGGAACAAATCTTATGCTCCTAAAGGGAAATACGATCCTCCTCATACTTTTTCCACTCCATCCTCATCTTCACAAGATACTAATGTACAAACTGTCAAAATTACCGAAAGTCAAGGAGTTCCTTCCCCTCTTCCCTCTTCCAAGTATAACATCCTTAACCAATTGGCTAATATCAAATCTGATGCTACTCTTTTGGACATGGTTGCCATCCCTAAACAACAAAAGAATCTCAAGAATTTTATGGAAGGAAAATCTTCTACCATAGCCAACCTTTTTGAAGAGGCAAAAGAAGAGGATCCCATTGTAAATAAGATATGTGTAAATAATTTTAGACACCCTGTAAAGAACCCTCCTTTTTTTATTTCTGTAAAAATCATGGATAAGATAGCCCAATGTTGCCTAATCAATGGTGGTTCGGGTCCAAGCGTATTGACAAAAATCATCATGGAAGAGCTAGGCTTATCATGTACTAACGAAAATTCTAGAAGCGTGCTCTCCTGTAACAGTTTGCAACAATTGACTATAGGTGAAATCAAAGACGTAAATTTAGTTCTGTGCATATCCCGAAATATGGAAAACCCTCAACATCCAAGTAATCGACATACTAGTAAGAAACTATTCCATTATCTTAGGAAGAGACTAGAAATCCTTAACAGGTGGATATATTTCGCATGATGGAACACACTTATCCGTTCCCTATAATGGAAAGAATATTTTAGTCCTAATTGAAGGAAGAATTTCACCATACATAGAGAGCATTCCTCAACAGAATATAAACTATCTTGAGGAAGACTTAGGAGTGTACTCTATCATTGCTGATGAGGGTGACACTACTCTGGAAAAAATTGATTTGGAAGATGGTATGTGGCACATGCATTTCAATGGCTCATGCTTGAACGAAGGAAACAAAGATAACATTATCTTATATTCACATATAGGTAAAATTCACAATTTTTCTTATAGGTTAGAGTTTTATTGCATGAACAATGTCACTGAGTTTGAAGCCCTATTGGTAGGCATCGAAAATGTTTATAACCTTGGTTGTGGCCACCTTACAGTTTTTGGTGATTATGAACTTGTTGTGAACCTTGTGTGTAAAATCTATTCTCCTAGAAATAAGTTGATGAAACGTTATACCCAAGCTGTTTGGATGTTTATCTCAAACCTGCTATCATTCAACATCACTCATGTTAAGAGGGAACTTAATTCAATGGCTGATAGGTTAGTTGTATTTGCGACATCTCCTACTCAAAAACTTCTACCTCAAAGGCCTGATTGTACATTTCAATTTTTATATTGTCCTCACATTCATGATAATGTAGAATCATGGCACATTTTCCCTAATGATGAAGGTGTTAGCACTGAGAATCACCCTCAGATGGAGGATAAGCCCAGTACCCATCAGAGTGTTTGGTGGATGTTTTATTTATATGAGTGGAGGTCAAAATGGAGAAAAATTAATACAAGAATGATTTCAACACAAAACTGGACAAGAAATGCACAGGGAAGTGAGGGTTACATTAACTTTAGTTAGTGAATTGAGTTTTAGTATGAATAGAGGGAAGACTTAGTAGGATAAGTGAACAAGACTGCTTTGGGCATAAGGCCTTCAAGTAGATTGGAGAGGAAAAAATTAGTCTCAAGAATGCTCTTGAACTCAAGCTTCAAACATTAAAATATGTCCAAACGACACAGTCACAACAACATAATTATCAAACCTACATCACAATGTAGCTACGACAACTCGACTGGATCCTCCATGCTCGAGCCATTCAGTGTAAGAGGGAAAAAAGAAAACAAAGAGAACTGATTAAAACTAGTCACGATAGTATTGTAATCAAACCTACATTACAATATAATAACAACCCTCGACTAGATCCTCCATGCCCGAGTGTTTTAACACAACGTTTTACAAAGAGATGGAAAGAGGCTGACTTCTATTAATCTAAAAGTCTCAAATTTGATACATAACCAGAGAACAACTCTGGCATCCAAACATTACAAAATAGGGAGCTTTGCTCAACTAGTTGACGACCTTGACAAAATATTAAAACTATATATTTATACTCAGCTCAGTACGCAACTACCAGGAGTGTGACCTGGCCCTTGCAATCAAAGCTTTGCGTCGGTGACTTCTTCTGTCAGACTGAGTGTGTATCCTTCTGTCAGACGCGAGCTCAGATCAACATGGGTCTTCAGGAAAATCGACTCGCGGGGGTACCATGGGTTGACATCTTTGTCTTCGTGACCAGATCCTCCACACCTTCCATTTATGGGGTGAGCTGAGGCTTCAACCACCAATCCTACCTTCCATTAACTGCTTTTCCTTGGGGACTATACGAGACTTAATGCTCAAGGGGCGACCATGTTTTGTTCTCGGATTCAACGTTACATGAGCATGTGATTGCGAGGCTGTCAAAAGCGGTTTGGATTCAGACCGCTTTTGGGCCCACAATCCATCACCTTTCTCCACGTAACACCTTTGAATTACCATGGTTTCAATTGTGGGACCGCTCTAGAAAATTATCGCTCGAGCATGTTGCGTCCTTGCAATGGAGTGTGACCACTGATCTTGTGATCTACGATGAGACCCTGTGATCAATGGCTTGGCTCTGGTGCTTTTAGATTGACGGGTCATATCTACACCCTCTCAAATTTACGACCATGATTCGCTTCGTGATTCAGGCTTCAGACCTTTCAAATCTCAAACTTCCTCTGCCCTCAGTGCTTCTACCCGGAGCTATGGATCCGATGACACGTGGCCCCCTGATATTGACGACTGAGAATTACTTCAGGTCTCCGGACTCTGGGAAAAACAAATCTCAAACCTCATACTCCTCCATGATTTTAGCTGGAGCTGGCGATCTAATGATGCATGTCCTCTTGAATCTAACGATCGAGAATTACTTTGAACCTTTATCCGGAGTTCACAGATCTATGCCATATGTTCCCTGGATCTTCCTTCAAGTAAATCCTATGAAGCTAAGGATCTGATGACATGTGATCCTTGCAGATCGACTGCCCAGATTCATTTTGGGCCTTCGGCACTTTGGCGCTTCGGGACTTCGGGGGCTTCGACACTTCAGGACTTCATGATGCACAACTCACGCAAACCTCTGAAGTAAAAAACCCTGAAACGCTTGATCTGATGACGTGTGTCCCCTCGCAGATCGTCAGTCCAGATCCACTTTGGGCCTTCAACACTTCGACACTTTGGCTCTTTTGAATGCTTGACTGCCACAATCTTCGAGAGTGCCAAATTATGAAGTGAGGGATCTGCCTCCATGTGTCCCCAACCTTTGATGGCTCAGATTTTATTTCGGGACTTTCGCTTTTCAGAGCTTCCGGAGGTACTGCCACCAAGATCAACGACTTCTGTTGATTTCGAAATCAACGGTCCATAATTGTTTCAGGAGTTCGGGTTCGACTCTTTGGGAGTTTTATGCACTTCTTACTTCGAAACTCCTGAAGCTCATTTCCCCGAATTATTGAATCAGTTGCCACCTATCCCCTTAAAGATCAACGACTCACGCTCTCTTCGAGGATTTTCTCCGGTGCTATACTTCGCACAACTTTAATATTTTGAGCACCCGCGAGCCGCTAATTTGAAATCCACATGGAATTCCTGCCATTGAAAGCAGAACCTGCCCTTTTGCTTGATTCGAGTCCAGAATGGACCGCTTTGGGCATTGCGCCTTAAGCCCACGACTGTGGCCTGTGTAAACAAAGTCTTGGATGACTGGATGGGGCTCAGGGAAAAAAAAGGATGAGTGATTAAAACAAAAGGAGATGGGTGTTCATCTTTATAGAAAAACATAAAAGCTTTGGTCTAAGACTTTTTCAGGTAAGACCTCAAGGGAAACAAGGTCCTTCAACAAAAAGGGGAAAACAAAAAATGACTTTACCAGTCGAAGGGAAAAAATTTAGGACTTGGCCTGCAAAAGAGAGGGAGACAGGGAAAGGATACAGGCCTGAGTATTTGAAAAAAAACACACACAACTCTTGACAACTATATGTGATAATAGAAGGAATTTGTGCTTTCATACAAAATGAACCATTTAAGCCCAAGGAAATCATATCTATGGAAGACAACAAATTTCCAAAAGGCTTGACTCCTCTTGAGAGTTCATTTTTGTTGAGTGATGTAGGCAACAAAGAGATACAAAAGGAAGAGGAATCGAAAAGGAAAGTGGGTGATACAATTTCCTTGAACCTTGGGACATTCGAATCTCCAAAGATGGTTAAACTAGATGCCCAAAGTTCCAACGAAGAAAAGGAGAAATTCATAGAAATACTACGTGAATTTTAAGATTTTTTTGCATGGTCATACGGGGATCTTCATGGTTTTGATCATGCTCTCATACATCATGCCATTCCTATGAAGGAAGGGATAAAACCAGTTAGGAAAAAACAAAGACCCATTAACCCTGTGCTAGAAGCTACTATTAGAAAGGAGCTGAAAAAACTTTTGAAGGTTGGTATAATCTTCCCAGTTAAATATTCCGAGTGGGTTTCAAATTTAGTTCATGTTAGGAAGACAACTGGTCAGATTCGATTATGCATTGATTTTCATGCATTAAATAGAGCAAGTGTTAAAGATCATTTTCCTCTCCCTAATATGGAAATGATTTTGCAACAGGTTGTAGGGTCACAAATGATGTCCTTACTTTATGTTTTTTCTGGATATAATCAAACCAAGGTAAAAATGAATGATAGATACAAAACCACCTTTACTACATGCTGGGGCACATTTGCTTATGAACGCATGCCTTTTGGCTTGTATAATGCAGGTGCCACTTTCCAAAGAGCTATGCAAATAACTTTTGAAGATCTGATCAGTAAAATTATCAAAGTATATCTTAATGATTTGACTATTTAATCAAAGAATCAATTAGATCATTTTAGTCATCTTAGAAAAGTTCTTATGCAATGCAGAAAATTTGGCATTTCTTTAAATCCTTCTAAATCCATTTTTGGTGTCACCAAGGGAACGCTCCTTGGACATATCATCTCTAATTCAGGAATAAGCATAGATCCCGAAGGATTATTGCTATTCTGAACATTCTTGCCCCCACTTCTAAAAAGGAGGTTCAAGCCTTTATGGGCATTATCAACTTTGTCCGCAGGTTTGTTCCTGATTTCGCTTTAATGGTTAAACCAATACATAATCTTATAAAGTAGGATCTTTCTTTTTCTTGGACAAATGACATTAAAAAATATTTCATTAGGATTAAGAAGGCAATCAATTCTACACCGGTTTTGGCAAAACCAAAATTTGAGAAAGATTTTATCATATACATTAATGCCATCGAGGAAGCAGTTATGCTATTCTCTTGCAATGTGATGACCAGAATAATGAAAAACCTGTAACTTACATGAGCCAATGTTTATCAGATGATGAATTCAAGTACTCTTATATTGAGAAACATGCCTTTTCTCTTGTTAAAGCTATAGAGAAGTTTTGCCACTTTATTCTAGGCAAACATACGTAGGTAAAAGTCCCTTTTCCTGTTGTCAAGTTTATGCTTTCACAAACTTATCTTTAAGGAAAACTTGCACATTGGATTGCCAAGATTCAAGAGAATGATTTGATGATCATGACATCAAAAAAAATCAATGGGCGAGACCTATCCCTTCACTTATCTCAACATCTTGAAACAAGTGAAGAAATTGACGATCATAATAATCCTCTTTCAACACTATTTTATATTGAGAATCAAACCCTTTCCATAGATGAAAACCCCTGGTATAAAAATCTGGTGTATTACTTGCAGTATTAGAAATGCCTAGATGACTCAGATCCTCATCAGAAGAGGAGACCCTGCCTTGAATCTTCCAGGTATATTATTTTAGGAGACTTTTTGTTCGAAAGGTCTGTTGATGGTATATTACTTCGATGTGTGAATGATGAGGAAGCACACAATTTTTTACATGAAACTCATAGATATTCAGATTGAGTCATTCATGTTGGTGGCCACTTTTCTGCCAAAGATATTGCTTTAAAATCATAAGAAATGGTTACTATTGGCCTTCAATTTTTCGAGATTCTCATAAATTCAGAAGATCTTGTGACAAGTGCCAAAAATTCACTGGAAAATAACATCTTTTTGCTATGCCTTTGCAACCTGTTCTCTAGGATTTTCCTTTTTCTAAACGAGGCCTAGAATTTATTGGTCCTATTAATCCTCTGTCTTCTGCATGGCATATTTTTATTTTAACAACCATTGATTATTTCACTAAGTGGACTGAAGCTATCCCTCTTAGACACTCACAAGATGAACATGTAATTATTTCCTGGAAAATAATATCTTCTCCAAATTTGACATTCCTTTAGAGATTATTACAGACAATGGTCCCGCTTTCATTTACACAAAATTGACTCAATTTCTAGTTAATTTGGGAGTCAAACATTTCACTTCATTAGCTTATTACCCTCAAGGAAATGGGTAAGCTGAGTCTACTAACAAGAATTTGGTTAGGATCATAAAGAGGCTCATCGAAGATAAGCCTCGTCAATGGCACACCCTCCTCACTTACGCTCTTTGGGAAGATCGCACTACCACCAAGGTAAGCACAGGTTGCACCCCCTTTCAACTGGTTTATGGCCAAGAAGCCATTCTACCCACTGAGACAGAACTCTCATCTCTAAGGCTGATGTTACAGATTGAAGAATTAAATTCTTCCAATGTCCCTCAAAGGATAAATGCACTATTAGCCTTAGAAGAACA
>JASDQU010095225.1:0-16209 GCA_032191745.1 Picea mariana | reverse complement strand
GAGATACGGCGAGAGTGACAGCCTATATCGATTATACGGATCTGCCGGTGTTAAGAAACCCCAGAAAACAGTTGGACTGCTACAACTGTATTTTTTTCCCTTTGAAATCTACATAATGAATGCAAATCACAATAGTCATGTTAGTAGAGATAATTTGTGAATTGTGAATCTTGCATCTTGAGGCGGTTGTAATGATAGTACCTTCTGTTTATCTTCTACTTTGTTCTTGAACTCTTAGATGCAAGCAGCGTAGCTAAGGAAGATTTTAATACCTCTCACTAGATTAGGGATTTGATTAGCTGTTAGTAGCGCCGCGGTAATTAGAAGCATGTAATAAATTGTGCAAGATTTCTGCGAATTCATTCACTCAAACAAATCCATAGATGCAACTCCCCAATACCATATCGCCAATCACAAAATAGTAATTGGATTTATGTATTTGAAGCTTAATGTATGGAAAAAATCAAGATAGAATTTCTTAGTAACATATTTGTGACTAATAACAATTCATTTATTCTATAAATGATGATGGAGATACTGGATAGATTGCAGAAACATATGTATTTTTTTGTTATGTTGACACAATATAACAATGAATCAAACAAAAATAATTAAAGGTTTAGCAAAGAAGAGTAGTCCAACAAAAATAATTAAAGATCTAGGAGAAAAAAAAAGGAAATATGCTTTCATAAATGAAATTTAACAATTACATTCTTTTATTAAGGTCGTAATGAAGTACATGCCAACATTTAAACTAATAAGTTTGGAAATAATTAAGTACGTTTGAGATTAGTTAATAAAAACAAGTTTATGATTTTCTAATTGGAACAATTATTGATTAAGGGAGGTTTAGACCTCCACATGATTAAGGGAGTTTTAGACCTCTTTCATGTGGAGGTGTAGAAAAAATAGGAGACAATTTACACTCTCATTGTCGTTTCATAGTTAAAGATCATTGCAATATTTTTTTTTAATCAATGTGAGAGAAATTAAATGTTAATACTTGGTTTTTTTAATAGAGGCTAAGTAAACATTTAAATGCATAGCTTGAAAATTGTTAGGAGTAATTTTTTTAAGTGTTGTTTCAAAGTTAAAACAAAAACAACCCTATCAAGTCACTTTAGTATATTCTTTAAAATGTTTCAACCTTGTCACTTTAGTATATCAGATTCTTTAAAATGATGCAACCTTGATGCATCACCACTTCTTGGATATGCATGTATGTTTAATTGATGTTTATTTTTTTCATAAAAGGAAATTAATATGTATGTATGTATAATGGAATGGTGGGTTGATGACTTTATGGGATATGCATTACATAGATGGATTAATATATTTGAAATGGAATTATATCAATTTGAGAAAGTGTCTCTCCTCTCAAAGAGTGATGAGGTGTATCTTTTGAGCTGTATGTGATCATATGTAAGATGTTTTTCATGAACATGTTTGGCTTTAGAAAATAAATTATTATTTCTAGGACATAGTTGCCATTATGAAACCCAGATATAATACATTCCACGTCTAATGTTAGGAGATACTACGTTAATTATAGGCGCTCTACCAATAATACTATGATATGAAACATTGTTATTATGATCCAAATATACTCTCATATTCCTTGTCTTAAAAATAAGAGATCTAGAAATTGAATTGATTTACGAGTGGTTTCTATTAGTTTAATTGAAGCAATGTGGATGCCATTAAAATAAAGGATAAGGTTCCTCTAGAATATAGAGGTTTTATGTCAATGACACCCTCCTTTGTTGATGCAAATGCCTTCTTAACACATTTTTTTTTGTAAATAAGTATGGGACTTCCTTTATGTTATAGATGGAAAAAAAATACTTACACACTTGGAAGTGGGTTCTAGGAGAGGGGGTCTCAACCTGAAACCCCTATTCTCTCTTATAAGATCCAAGCTTCTGCTTTCCAAAAAAACAAACAAAGACTACTTACATACTATCAAGCGTTTGGCCTTTAAACAAAAAATGGAAACTATAATAATAATTTTTTTCCTAAATAGGATCGTGGCGTCTAACATCTATTGTATACAAAAATGCGCAGTTCGAGAAGAACTTGATCCATTTCATATAGGATAATTAAAAAAAACATAGAGAAAATTTGGATAGAAGCGATACTAGACCCATATCTCTAACGACTAATCCGTCTCTTCATCCACTGAGATGGAATGATGTGGTTCAAACCATAGTGGTTGTTCCACTCCCTCCTCTTCTAACGCCTCTTCTAAATTCATATCTAAGTCCTAAATGGATTACAACAAAAACTAACATTTGTAATTCAAATGTTGTACCTCCTCCTTGATTTCTTGTAATGTTGGTTGCAATGTTGGAGTGCTACCTTCCTTAAAAGATTCAATGTGATAAGTAATAAGTTCCTTTTAATGCCAATACAAATCCAAAGACAAGGAATACATGATATTCCTACTACTAGAGAAACATGCCTTAGGACATAAAACTGGGTTTTATTTTGTTGGGACCAAAATCTTTCCAGAAATCAACTTGAAGGTCCTATCAACTTGAAGGTCTGATCCCAGAATAGAAGATTGATTATTGCATCAACTTTTTAGGAAATACAGGCCTCTGTGGTGATTGGATTGGATCACTTTGTGGGATATACTCCAGAAAATCAAAAGGTGAAAACATAACTAAATTTTAGATTCCATAGGTTAGTTATATTTTGTGATTAAATTTGCTGAGAAATTATATTTATAAGAGTATTAAGTTGATTTTGAAAATGGACAGCTTATGTATCAACACCAACTATTGTTTGCATCTTGTTGGGTTCGGTTTTATTAGTATCATGATCATTATAGCTCTTTATCGTTCAAACCAGCCTAAACCATTTACCAAAGGGTCGATAAGCAAAATGGGTCAAGGTATTATTCTCTGGATTATATCGTGGAATTACATAATTATATTAACATCAATATCTATGCCCCTTGTTTAAAAATATGATTTGATGTCCTGACCAGGTTCTCCAAGGATAGTAATATTGCACATGGACATGGCCCTCCACATGTACGATGACATAATGTGAATCACAGAAAATTTTAATGAGACATATATTATTGGCTATGTTTCTACAAGCAAAGTTTATAAATGTGTTCTTAAGAACTCTAATCCAATCGCTATTAAAAGACTATACACATCTCACCCACAAAGCTTGCATCAAGCATCTCACCCACAAAGACTATTAGAGATTGTTGGAAGCATCAAGCATCGAAATCTTGTCAATTTGCATGGGTATTCTCTTTCTCCATATGGAAATTTTCTATTCTATGACTACATGGTAAATGGAAGTTTGTGGGACATCTTATATGGTGATTGAAATGGATGGAAAAAACTATCAAGAAATTTAAATGTATAATCATTGGTTTCATGTTCAGTCCACTGTATGATCAAGGGTTTCCATTTTCTTGTAAGAAAACAACCTACAGGTCTAGCATGATATACCACTGAAATTTCATTTTCCCATAAGTTCAAGATCCTATATAATTGAGACTCCCCTCCCCCCAACCCATGTTCCCTATCAAGAAATTTAAATGTATAAGGGTCATCTAGTCTTTTAGCAAGAGATTCTAACTAATATTTGATATATTGTTAATGCTTTCTAATGGCTTGATTTGTAACAACACGCTCTCGTGCACTGAGAGAACTTATTCTTTGAGGACACTTGCTCGCAAGTGATCCGAATTTTATGCTATTAAAACTTTTGATTTTGATTATGATGCGTTATGGGTTGATGACATGTTTTTTTACTACATTGACATAGACAGGTTGCTATTGACTCGGTTTTACTGAGTGTGCAGGGTTTTGGACCTTGAGGATGCAGAGGCATCGAGGGAACCCCTTGGTCTTTGGATTGAGTCAGGGAGTGTACCATTTGGGTTTGATTGTTTTACTGTGATATTAGTGCATCTCACTGGATGATATGATATGGATATGTTCTGACATGATTTGTTGATGATGCAGGCTGATGATAGCTTGCCGACCAAACTCACATATGGAGTAAAGGGGTCATGGACAACTACCAGAGATGTTGAGGGAGAGGTGTGGACAGCAGCCCTGCCACAGCCTACTAGCACTCCCGCCGTTGCTCGACCTGTAGGTTAACGATTACCTAGTTCGAGAGGACCGACGATGCCGTGAGGGTAGGCTGCGACAGTCACTCACGATGATTCTAAGGGGCGCGCAATAAGGCGAGGGCCTTATTCCTTAGAATCCCTTAGTCTCCCACAAGTTCACCTGGCGGAGTGTTGACTCCAGGGGTTATTGATGTCTACCAAATCAATCAAGAGGCGAGTGGCACCCTTGGAGCACGTAGTGCATCCTGAAGGGAACATTGCGCAAAGGAACTAATGAGGCAAGTGGCACCCTTGGATCACCTAGTGCGTCCTAAAGGGCACATCGCGTTGTTGATGATAGAGGGATGAACCTAGATGGCCCTAATACAAATAACATGTTAAGTAATTTTAAAACAATTTCCCTAATTAAAAGTTGCCCAGTATGAAATTTAGGGCCTAATTCTAAATTACGCTAGTGGTAGAACCTTGTCTTCTAAAAAAAAATAATAATAATAAATAAATAAATAAAAATAAATAATAATAATAACTTAAATAATAATTTTTGACCTTCGTTAAATCTTGTGACTTTAAGGGAGTAAGAAATAAAGTTATTCATAAAAATAAAATCCGTGGTAATAAATGTTAAAATGGGAATTAATGTTTTTTTTTCATTTGGATAATTTAAAAATATTAATAAATTGAGAAAAGGGAAAAAGGGTTAATTTCACACTTGCCTTTTTGAGTTCTAAGTAAAAAGGGGAAAGAGGGAAAATCAAAAAAGGGGAAACTAGGGAAAAGAGGTAACATAAAAAGGGAAAAGGGGAACTTAAGGGAAAAAGCGGAAAGTCAACTTAGGAAAAAATCTACATTTAAGAGCCTTCTAATTTTAAACTGAATTAGCAACTTCATAAAAGGGAAAGCCTTTAAAACCTGTAAGGGAATTTGGGGACACCTAGGAGTGATTCTAGGAGTAACTCTAGGTGGGTGAGGGAAATAAAGATAATTACTTAATTAAAGAAATTAATTCAGGGAGGATTGTAGGGGATGAGGGACACTTGTACGGACATGAATTTTTGGGAATTTATTTTTAAAACTTTAATTAAATGAGATTTTAGGAAAGAAAGGAAGTTCGAAACTCTATAAAAGAAAGGGAGGAGAAGAAGTAAGGGAATCTTCTATTGGCATAACATTACGTTGCAGAAATATTGACTTGACTCATTTACTTGTGGGAGTTGGGATACCCAGCTCGGAGAGGAGTGGTAGCTTGGCCTTGCGAGGCGAGCTGGGTGCTAGGCTAAATCTCTGGATAGTGTTTGTGTGGCCCCTTTGCGGCTCAAGGGGCTAAGGGGGAAGAAGAGTACCCCTAGCATTGGATGGGAGGTACCGGTGAGGTCTCGACAGTCGACGAGCGAGAGTTGCACGGAGCACGAGACATCATTCGAAGCGGGCGATCAGGAAACAGTACGCTCTTTTTATTATGTAGATTAGAATGCATTAGGACTTATGCTTGGATCTGCATGTTGATTTGTAAATGGATTGGATGTTTAGATTGGTAGCAGACCCCTTTTTCTTAGCCTAGCTGATTGTTTGGTTGATTGATTTCCCATGGCCTTCATCCCCGCATGACTTGACAGCCCTGTGGTTGACTGTGACCCATGCGATTGTTTTTCTTTTCGTCTCTAGCACGCCAGTCCTCACCTGAGAAGTTGGCCAGGAGCTTGATCTACGGTCGTCACCTTAGCGTTAAAAGACCTATGGATCTCAACACCCTGCTTTTCTGTGCAAGGATGGTGAAGCGAAGGACGAACTCATCCGTCTACCTCTGTTGTTGTCTTTGGCTGAAGGTTTGTCGTGCATCCCGATGCATTGTTTTTATCTAAATCTACCAATTGATTGTTGGCGAAGTGTTTCTTCATCCTCGGTTTGTTTTTATCTCATTGCTATCTCATTTTACCCAGTGTGTATATTTGGATGGATCAATCTTAACCCGACGTTGTTCTTGGATGAAATTCTTAAATCGACATGATATTGGTATCCTAGAAACGCGAAAATGACCCCAATCCTGGCCTGCGTCCTTGTAATTTGCTTGTTGGAAATATATGAAAAGAAGAGGGGGTTTGATATTACTGTCAGTCGATTCAAATTTTTTTTGGGCCCGCGATTGCTATGCAATTAATTTAATGAAAAACATTTTATCGATTCTGGTCTGCAAAAATTTTCGTGACCCTCTTTTACCCTCTACGTTGTTGAAATGAACTTTGCATTTTTAATGTCGTCCCTAGTAACAATTTACACCTGTGTTTAATGTTTTTATTCTGCAAATTTACCTTATGTTTTTACCCCTGCATTACCTATACTCCCACAGGATTTTGTAGTAAATACATGTATCCTTTTTTTTTCACTGCGTTGACCACCTCGAACTGCATTCATTACCCTTATTGCTCTGTGTTGGACAATGGATTATTCCTTTCTGCTTTGCAAGACGATGTATCCATGATAGTGACAACGATTCTAATCTCTACGATGGGATAGAACAATCGTAAATTTTACTCTGCGTTTCTGGTATAGTAATGTAATTTCCTAACATAATTTAGTAGATATTGAGACAGAGATATGGTTCCTGTGTTCCAGTAATAGCGAAATCGTGTATGGTGGACAACAGTTTCATAGATGGAGAATTTATTTTACTGTGTAGCAGAATTTATATCCAAACTCGACAACATTATCTTTGTGTCATTGTATTAAACCCTGTGATTTAGTGTGTTAATGTGTAGCGAGAATTTTATATTTAAACCCGATAACGATATGTTGTATCATTGTTTTTAACCTTGTGAACCCATGTGTTAACAGATAGAATGGATGCTTTTGTTTGGTTAATGAGAAAATGCCCCATCTCTATCTCGGTGTAGAGTCAGCCACCTGATCTCTGTGTGTTTTCCTCACCTGTGTGCCCTTCCCAATCTTGTCCTTGCGTGTTGACGACCTATGCGTCCCTTCTCCATAATTGATAGTCACAGACTCCCCTTTTTACAACGGATTTTACCTGGATTCATGCTCAAGAATTGTGGCTCCCAACCGATTGCACTATGGCTGTTAACGCCCCTTTATTTTGCTGAAGACTCTGACGGTGTTGCATAAGATTTTGCGCCTTCTATTGAGGAGGTTCTTTTGTGCTTTGATGAGATGCCTATACCCGGTCGATTGAACGTTGCCCAACTCAAACGAGTTAGCCAATTCCATTTTTAGAACTTGGTTGCAATGTTGCCCGGATCGAACAAACAGAACGAAAGGGACCTTGATCTTCTTGATTCCGATGAGAATTTAATACCTAGATATCTTTTATCCTATTCAGGTGGGTGGTTCACTTAGAAAATATGCATCTATTTTCTTAAACAAAGTCCTTCGTTCTTGTACATCTCTCGATGTCAACCAATGTATTTATGTTATCCATATTGAATGCCCACTATGGCGCCTATGGCACTTCTCATCCATTCAATGCCCAATATCATCTCACATATTTCCCCTTCTGCCTAACTCAAACAACAGAGCGTCAAGATTAATGCTGCACTAAGATTAATGCTGGAGTAAATCTCACAGCAGTTTACACTTGTATTCACAAGTTTTGCTAAATTGCGACTCCACTTTCATAACTACGGTCTTCAATTGCTTGCCAACGGTGATGGACCGAAAAATCAGCTAAGTTGGAGAATGAGTGCTAATTTTGGAAGAGTAGTTGATAAAAGAATGCCTTTTTTTATTATTATCTAATTAAGCAATGAGATGGAAGATTTACTAAAGTGGTAAGTTCAGTTGAAAAGAATAATTCTAAATGGTGACTATTAGTCTGACCAAGGAAGGGAATTAAATATTAAAGAAAGGTTTGGTTAAAAAAGGGGGTTGGTCATTAAGTTAAATTTTAGAATGGTTCCAGTTACCTTGTAATCAAGAGTAAGCACTCATTACCTCTCTTAATAATAATTTCTCCTAGAAATTTGATTATACCCTCTCACTCATTTTAGTATTTCCACTTCTTACCTTTTCATAGGAATTTCAAGAAATAATGCAAGGACTCCCTTGTTTAACGATGATTCTCTTAAGAACCACCTTGAAGAACGGCTTAGTTAATTTTAATGACTCAACAAGCCTCACATTTAAGGATTCCACCGTGTTAAATCATGTTAATCATTCGTGAGAATTTTTACTACGACTTGGTACCATTGTATATATATTGTTAGATCTTAATTTAGATCGTTCTAAATGTCAATTGGAATTAACATGTTGAATTAATTGCAAATTCTATTTGGTTTCATTGCTAATACAAATTTGAAATTGGCAACTATTTGGAAGGTGACTTACTCTCAAATTGTAAATCTATGTTAGATTTAGGCTGTTAATTGATCTGTAATTAACGTCAATTTAATCATAGACATTGACCCTTTTAGCTTGATTAAGGATTGGATAAGTTGACGAAGTCACTTTTAGCTTATGCTTCCCCTTGAGGGCGATTGTTGTTTATTATTGATTAATGTTGGTACTTGGATTGTAAACTTTAATGTGCTTGGTCTGCTTGAGTCATACGGGATGTAGACACCTCCTTGTTCCTCAAAAAAGTCACTAGCCCTAAGACCTTAAATGGTCAAAATCGATGGGAACCTGGGCTTGACCATTGCTTATGTGTCCTGTAGGCCCTAACCATTGCAGGGTAGGACAGATGGGTAGTCAGTCTTATTTTTGTAAGTTGATTGTTGTCCATTGCTTCCAGATGCTTGATGTCCTTCTTAGGTCGTTATGTTGTTGTCGCAGTTGCATGCTTCATGTTCGTTGTCATGTTGTGACGCAGAATATAATGTCTTTATTACCCTTGCACACATGCAAACACAAAAAAAAAAAAAAATTCACTTGCTATGAGAGGCTTGTTGTCGTAACGAATGTCAGTTTGCACATGTGGTATTAGAGTTAGTTCAACCAATGACTTGGGATCGCTACGGCTTTCATTGATATGATTGATTATACTGTTGTTGATTGAGTTGACTTGTGTGCGTGTAGGTAACCATGGTTAGAGGACACCGTGGCGGTAGACGACGGGGTGCTAGGGGAGGAGGTGCGACACCTCTAGTAGCATCCATGCCTGAGGGGTCTAACCCCTAGGGAGATGAGCAGGTTCTCGGACAGGAATAGATAGTAGTTGGTGATGTAGTCAGAATGATGAGATCTTTTCAGTGCATGTCCGAGGCACTGATCATCCGTTTAGACAGAGATGAAGCCATGGCGCCGACACCTGCTGAGGTTCTTCCGCGCACTCCAGTCAGTACTGATAGCATTCACTGTGAACTCGAGAAGGTCAAATTTCTTGAGTTCTTTGGTGCCCCGGATGGTGCATCCGTCAAGGCATGGTTGGAGAATATGGCGATGTGCTTCTCACTTCGCAATTATACCTCCAACATGAAGGTCCGCATGGCGGTCTTTCAACTGAAGGGGAGCACACTTCTATGGTGGAAGATGCTCCTACCGCAGCTGAACATGGTCGTCGAAGACGTGTCATGGGAACTATTCGAGGAATGGTTCCGAGAGAGGTACATTTCAGAGGAATTTATTGAGCGTAAGCTCAATGAGTTTAGCACCTTACGACAGGGAGGTCATACGGTGCCCGAGTACAAGGCCCATTTTATGGAGCTGCTCCGGTATGCTCTGCACCTTAACATTGAGAAACTTAAGGTCAACAAGTTTTTGTCCGGCCTTAATGGCAGCCTGCATGCAAAGGTTAGGATTTTGATGCCTCAAACCTTGCATGATGTTGTCCAGAAGGCCCTCATAGCAAAGGAGGAGCTTATTATTGGGGGTCATACTAGGACTCCAGCGAGACCAGCAGGGCAGGTTTCATCTGGAGCACAGCAGCATCAGACACTAGCCAGACATATGCTGGGATATTGTGGCTTCTAGAGGGGATCCACTTTCACTACACCCCGGCGACTGACGCCTCAGTAGTGGACACCTTATCGAGGACCACAGCATCAGCAGCAGCGTCGCCCGTAGCAATAGCAGTTTAGGCCTATTCAGCAGAACAGACTAGGATTCCAGGCCGACGGGTCGTCATCTTCTACTTCGGGTACCAGGACTACTGGGCCGAAGAAGGGGTGTTGGACATGTGGGGAGCCACACTACCAGTGCGACTGCCCTGTGGAGAGGACCAGAGCGTCTGGATCAGTCGGACCCACTACCATGGGAGATATGGGCAAGGCCCATCGAATTAATGCAGCGGTGAATAACGGCCAGGCAGAGCACCAGTCGACTGTGCTCGAGACGACAGGTATCATCGCTGACCAAACCCTTATTATTTCAATAGATCCCGGTGCTACCGAGAGTTTCATTTCTGGTACAGCACTAAAAAGGATTAAGGTAAAGGCAGTCAAAATTGACGAGTTTAGCTTCATAGAGATGGCTTCAGGAGCCAAACAGAAGGTTGGAGGAAGGGTTACGGGCCGTGTCCTTAACCTGGGAGAGTTTGTCACTAGGGCCAACCTATACGTCATGATCCTAGGATCTTATGATGTCATGATTGGTATGGATTGGTTGGAATCGCATGAGGTGATACTCAACTGTAAGACAAAATGGTTGAGCTTGGTCGATGACGAGGGACAGAGACGTGTGATTGTAGGATGGAACTAGGGAGTTTCCCTGAGATTCATCTCTTCTTTGCAACTTCGGAAGAGCATGCACAAGGGGTGCAAGCTTTATGTGGTCCTTGCGTTAAACGAGAAGGGAGTAGTGGAAGGTATAGAACACCTTCTGGTGGTGAGAGAGTTTGCAGATGTCTATCCGGAGGATTTTCCTAGGATGTCGTCGGAGAGGGAATTGGATTTTACCATAGACCTAAAATTGGGTACTGAACCGATAGCAAGAACGCCTTATCGGATGTCGACTCCGGAGTCACAAGAGTTGAAAATGAAACTGAAGGAATTGCTAGACCTGGGTCTGATACGTCCTAGTGTGTCACCATGGGGTGCACCTGTTATTTTCATACAAAAGAAGGACGGATCGTGGAGGCTTTGCATTGACTACCGTCAACTGAACAAGGCTACGATCAAGAACCAGTATCCATTGCCGAGAATTGAGGATCTGTTCGATCAAATGAAGGGTGCGACGGTGTTCTCCAAGATCAATTTGTGATCAAGGTATCACTAGTTACGGATCAAGGAGGATGACATCCCTAAGACCGCCTTTAAGACGAGGTTTGGACATTACAAGTTTACTTTTTTACCGTTTGGACTGATGAACGTCCTAGGGGTATTTATGAGTTTGACGAATGGGGTGTTCCGCGAGTACTTGGACAAGTTCATCCAAGTATTCATTGATGATATTTCGATTTACTCTCATACGACAGAAGATCATGATGAGCACTTGCGCTTGGTACTAAAGTGTTTGTGAGAGCACAAATTGTATGGGAAGTTGTCCAAATGCTCATTTTATCAATCGAAGATTCACTACTTAGGGCATGTCATCTCCGGTGAAGGCATCACCGTGGATCCAGCCAAGGTCGAGGCTATTATCGAATGGACTGCACCTACAAATGTCCTAAAAGTGCGTAGCTTCATGGGTTTAGCAGGATACTATCAACAGTTCATCCAGGGATTTTCGAAGATAGCAAATTCGATCATGGAATTGTAGAAGAAAAACAAGAAGTTTGTTTGGACCGAGAAATGCGCGGAAGCATTTCAGAGGCTTAAGGATTTGTTGACAACAACACCGATACTAAAGGTCCCTGACATGGACATGAACTTCTTGGTATGCATAGACGCATCCAAGGAAGGCTTAGGTGGAGTCTTAATGCAAGACGGACGAGTGATCGCTTACATTCGAGGAAACTGAGAAGGCATGAGGAGAATTACGCGACACACAATTTGGAGCTATTAGCCATCATATATGCCTTGAAGGTATGGAGACACTACCTTGTTGGATGAAAATTTGAACTAAAGACTAACCATTGTGGACTACAACACATATTTACGCAAAGTGACTTGAACGTGCAACAACGATGTTGGTCGGAATTGCTTAGCGAGTACGAATTTGAGATTACTTACATAAAAGGAACAGTGAACCGAGTGGCAGATGCATTGAGTCAGAGACCACGCATCTTTTCGGTGTTGCCTCTTCAGATGAATCTACGTGAAAATATTCTAACTTTACAGCGTGACGATGATTGGTACAAAGAGGTCGAGGGTTTTATCGGACAAAACAAAATGATGGTACCACAATTTGAGGGATTTTCTTTTGATAGCGATGGCTTATTGAGGTTTAAAAGTTGGATCTACGTACCGCCAAACGATGATTTGAGGATGTTGATCCTAAGCGAGGCTCATAGAGCAGTATACATGGCTCATCCGGGAATCACGAAGATGAGGGCAGACCTTAAACCCTTATTTTTTTGGAAGGGAATGAAGGCCGACATAGTCAACTATGTGGCGAGATGTCTAGAATGTTAGCAGGTAAAGGCTGAACATAGACACCCAGCAGGAATACTACAACCACATGCCATTCCAGAATCGAAGTTGGAGGTTATTTCGATATATTTTATTGTTGGATTTCCACTGACGGAAAGGAGACATGACTCGATTTTCGTAGTAGTAGACACTCTGACGAAGAGTGCTCACTTTATTCCTGTGTGTACGACGTATCAGGCACCTGACATAGCTAGAGTTTTCATCAGTGAGATTGTGAGGCTGCATGGCGTTCCTAAGAAAATTATATCTGATCAAGGATCGGTGTTTACTGGACGATTTTGGACGAGTTTCCAAGAGACCTTGGAAACCCAACTTAACTTTAGTACTGCGTATCACCTGGAGACTGACGAACAGACCGAACGAATGAACCAAACCTTGGAGGACATGTTACATATGTACGTGATGGACCAACAAAAGCGTTGGGAAGAATTCTTGCCACTAGAGGAGTTCGCTTCCAACAACAGTTACCAAAGCACCATTAAGATGGTGCCTTTCGAGTTTCTTTACGAGTGACCGTGTCGAATGCCCTTGAGTTGGGATCGGCTTGAGGATAGGGTCCTGGTGGGACCAGAAGCGATCGAAGAAATGGAAGAACAAATGAAAACAATAAGAAAAAGGATTAAAGAAGTGCAGGATCGACAAAAGAGTTATGCCAATGCACATCGTGTCGATCGTAGTTACGAGGTCGGCGATCGAGTCTTCTTGCGGGTTAAACCGTATAAGATTTTGATCAAGTTTGGGAAGGGAGATAAACTCTCTCCTAGGTTCATGGGACCTTTCGATATTGTGGAGAGAAAGGGGCCCATGGCCTATCGACTAGCCTTGCCTGATTCTTTGAGGCGTATGCACGATGTTTTTCATGTATTTGTTTTGAGACATTATATTAGTGATCCTACACATGTTATTGACATGACTTCCTTGCAGGTATCAGACAAGGGGGCGCTCAGGGCTGAGCCAGTCCGCATATTGGATCATTGCATTCGACAGCTACGACATCGAACGGTAGATCAAGTCAAGGTCCAATGGGACAATTATAGTCCGCACTCGGCGACCTGGGAGGACGCATATGATATGCACCAACAGTTTTCATTTTTGTTTGATAGATAGACATATGATACTGTGATATACTTTATTTCGGCATTATACTGTGAAACTTCAGGACGAATTTTAGACCAAGAGGGGGTGTATGTAACATCCCCCTCTGGCGCACTAAGCGAACTTATTCTTTGAGGACACCTTCTCACAAGTGATCTGGATTTTATGCTATTAAAACTTTTCATTTTGATTATGATGCATTATGGGTTGATGACTTGTTGTTTTACTACATTGACATAGACAGGTGCTATTGACTCGGTTTTACTGAGTGTGGAGGGTTTTGGACCGTGAGGATGCAGAGGCATTGAGAGAACCCCTTGGAATCTGGATCGAGTCAGGGAGTGTGCCATTGAGGTTTGATTTTTTTACTGTGATATTAGTGTATCTCACTGGATGATATGATATGGATATGTTCTGACATGATTTTTTGATGATGCAGGCTGATGATAGCTTGTCGAACAGACTCACATATGGAGTAAAGGGGTCACACACAACTACCAGAGATGTTGAGGGAGAGGTGTGGACAACAACCCTGCCATAACCTACTAGCACTCCCTCTGTGGCTTGAACTGTAGGTTAACGATTACCTAGTTCGAGAGGACCGACGATGCCGTGAGGGCAGACTGCGACAGTCACTCACGATGATTCTAAGGGGTGTGCAATAAGGCGGGGGCCTTATTCCTTAGGAGACCTTAGTCTCCCACAAGTTCACCTGGAGGAGTGTTGACTCCAGGGGTTATTGATGTCTACCAAATCAGTCAAGAAGCGAGTGGCACCCTTGGAGCACGTAGTGCGTCCTGAAGGGAACATCGCGCAAAGGAACAAATGAGGTGAGTGGCATCCTTGGAGCACCTAGTGTGTCCTGAAGGGCACGTCGTGTTGTTGATGATAGAGGGATGAACCTAGATGGCCCTAAGACAAATAACATGTTAAGTAATTTTAAAACAATTTCCCTAATTAAAAGTCGCCTAGTACGAAGTTTAGGGCCTAAATCTAAATTAGACTAGTGGTAGAACCTTGTCTTCTAAAAAAAAAATAATAATAATAAAAATAAATAAATAAGTAAATAAATAATAATAATAAATTAAATAATAATTTTTGACCTTCGTTAAATCTTGTGACTTGAAGGGAGTAAGAAATAAAGTTATTCATAAAATAAAATCTCTCGTAATAAATGTTAAAAGGGGAATTAATGGTTTTATTTATTTTATTATTTATTTGGATAATTTAAAAATATTAATAAATTGAGAAAAGGGAAAAAGGGTTAATTTCACACTTGCCTTTTTGAGTTCTAAGTAAAAAGGGGAAAGAGGGAAAATAAAAAAGGGGAATCTAGGGAAAAGAGGTAACATAAAAAGGGAAAACGGGAACTTAAGGGAAAAAGTGGAAAGTCAACTTAGGAAAGAATCTACATTTAAGAGCCTTCTAATTTTAAACTGAATTAGCAACTTCATAAAAGAGAAAGCCTTTGAAACCTGTAAGGGAATTTGGGGACACCTAGGAGTGATTCTAGGAGTAACTCTAGGTGGGTGAGGGAAATAAAGATAATTACTTAATTAAAGAAATTAATTCATGGAGGATTGTAGGGGATGAGGGACACTTGTACGGAGAGGAATTTTTGGGAATTTATTTTTAAAACTTTAATTAAATGAGATTTTAGGAAAGAAAGGAAGTTCGAAACTCTATAAAAAAAAGGGAGGATAAGAAGTAAGGGGATCTTCTGTTGGCGTAACGTTACGCTGCAAAAATATTGACTTGACTAATTTATTTGTGGGAGTTGGGATACCCAGCTCGGAGAGGAGTGGTAGTTCGGCCTTGCGAGGTGAGCTGGGTGCTAGACTAAATCTCTGGATAGTGTGTGCATGGCCCCTTTGCGGCTCGGGGGGCTAAGGGGGAAGAAGAGTACCCCTAGCATTGGCTAGGAGGTACTGGTGAGGTCTCGACAATCAGCGAGGGGGAGTTGCACAGAGCGCGTGACATCATTCGAAGCGGGCGATTAGGCAACAGTACACTCTTTTTATTTTGTAGAGTATAATGCATTAGGACTTATGCTTGGATCTGCATGTTGATTTGTAAATGGATTAGATGTTTAGATTGGTAGCGGACCCCTTTTTCTTAGCCTAGCTAATTGTTTGGTTGATTGATTTCCCATGGCCTTCATCCCCGTATGACTCGACAGCCCTGTGGTTGACTGTGACCCATGTGATTGTTTTGCTTTTTGTCCCTAGCACGCCAGTCCTCGCCTGAGCAGTCGGCCAGGATCTTGATCTACCGTCGTCGCCTTAGTGTTAAAAGACCTATGGATCTCAATGCCCTGCTTTTTTGTGCAAGGATGGTCTAGTGTCCCCAAGGCCGAGCCCCGTTACAAATCATGATATATGCAATGAATTGTAAATGTGTTCTATAGGCTGGTGAGCCAAGTTTTGTATAAGCTGGAAGGCTTATGTGTTTGTTAGGCTAGGAAGCCTAAGTGTTTGAGGGCCAGGAGCCTGTTGTTGTACTTGTATGTATGCAGAATAATCAATAAAATAT
>JASDQU010095224.1:13119-23904 GCA_032191745.1 Picea mariana | reverse complement strand
TGGTAAACTAAACCATTAAGCCTGCAACTGTAATTGACAAAGAACCATAACCTAGAGACTTCACTCCATTGTCGAGCCTGGTTGTCCATGAATTGTGTACACCGGGGTGAACCGTTGGCCGCATGTAGAGCATATGGCATGCATAGGAGCATCCACTAATGCGTCGAACAAGATGTCCATCCTTTGGCCAAGGGTGCTCTGAGAGTGCATCTGATCGTCCTATTTCCACCTGATTTTGAAGAGGAGTTGAAGGTGCTCCTCCGTGAGGCGGTTAGGGAATTGTTGAGGCTGTTGCTCCTCCTCTTCCTTGCCTGCTACCTCTGTGGTGATCGCATTGGCTGCCGCTGCATTTTCCTCCACTTGCCATCTTGGGGGGATTTCCTCCTCCACCATACAACTTCCATCACCATAGTAAGGGTCACCTAGTTTGACAATTGGGGGGGCCAAGAGATTGGTGGCAAGAGGAGGGCACGCACACGAAGGTGGCACCTCCTCTTTAACCAAGCTCAGGCCATGGAGAAGAAGGGGGAGGATGGAGGGATGTGTGCATGAGAGGATGACTCTTCCTCCTTTATCGAAATGATGCCAAGGAGCTGAAGAGGAGCAGACTGAGGAGCCTCCTACGACCTCTAGTTGGTGTGTCGAGGGCTCGCGAAATGAGCAATAAGAGCCAGTTGGGAGGGGGAGAACCTATTGCAACACGAGAGGGTGTTGTAATAACAAACACCCCTCTTGGATTTCCCTCTTTCCCTAGGCATGCTAACGAGAGTATGGAGGTGAAGGGCTGCAGAAATGGAAGCTGAAAGAGGGTGCTGAGAGGAGCAAGAGAAGGCAGAGGTGTTGAGAAGGAGCTTGTGGGGATTGAGCGTGTAAGGTGAGTGGAGGGTATCAAAGCCAGGGAGGATGACACTGGTGCCCAGGAAAATAACACAGAGAGCAGCAATGATGGAACTCTTGGGAGAGCCGAAGAGCAGGATAAGAAGAATGCACCAGGGCGGATGAAGAATGAAAGAGTACATTGGGGCAAGAGCCCATTTACCTCCTTTATTGCCATTGAAGCTTGAGTTGACAACCCTTATCACCATTGAAGCCAGGTTGACATCCAACCTAGTCCTAGTACGCTTGGTATGGCTGGCTCGCGCAGCCATTAGCCTAGCCAGTCTAGCTAGGTGCACTACCATTACTGTCCTCATGGTGTGAGCCATGGGGGAGTTAATGTCTATGGGCTGGCGGTCAAGGTTAATAAATCCCCTAGCTGCCCGGTTCCAAGTGTTCTCAAACTTTCTCTAGTTGGCACTCCATCCAGGGGAGGGCAGTCCATCTGGGATAGCTCCTTGCAATGGTGCCATAGGGGCAAGCTTTGGGATGGTCTTGAATCGGTGAGAGTAACCTGCTGCGTGGAATCAACCCCAATATTGACCAGTATGTCTGCCACTTTGTTTGCACTTCGCCTTGTGTGAGAGGTGGTGAGAGTTAGAGAGGGTCTAAGAAGTGACTAGAAGCTGTGAAGGAGGCCAAGGAGGTGCCAACTGGGGGTTATTGTTTTTGGATCTCTTCCATTTAGTGTAATATCTGTAGGCCAAACCTAATTCTAAGTGTAAAATGAAAATGTACTTAAGTTGGTGAGTTGTTTGATATCATTTTTGTATGCACCTTTCATGGCATAGTGCACAAATGTACTGTGCATTAGAATGAGGAAGTGTGCACATTCTAGGATACCGCGCGCAACAACTTAAGTGCGCGTGATTTTGAGGCCAAGGAGCCTTTGTGTATATGTTATGTTTTATAGGCTGGTGAGCTAGTTTTGTGATTATTATGTCGAAGAGCCTAGAGGTTAAAGACCAGTGAGCTTACTTTTGTATATGTCTTAGCATTAATATAAAATGCATTGCTGTGCGCAGACTGACCACGATAAAAGAGTATGGGGGACTAAACTCCACTAGTTAGGGAAAGGGTGGGGGCTAAAAGTTAAGGAAAAGGGGCTAAGCTAGGGAGCTTAAGCCAAACAAGAATATTATATTAATATTTCTTAAATCATAAAGTATGGATAATTATTTTATCCTAAGTTCTAAGGATGGGGACAAGTGGGCCAAAGTAGCTCCCAACACGAAAAGTGTCAAGTTGAKGACATGCATACATATTGTTTGGACTKAGTTCATTTTCGATCATGGTTCCTTCCATCATTCGGTGATCYAGTCAATCATCCATGAGCATTCACACACTCATTGAGCTATCCTCTGTACCTTCCTGTCATTGTACCTGAACCTGTATCCATAGCCATACTTGTTTTGTAGCTAGTTAGCTTGGGAGCTGGACTGAAGAAGCGGGATGTCAGGCCCATGGGATATTGAAGAGGTGRRTTGTTAGGCCTGCGAGAAGTTTCTCTCTAGGTGAGAGAATTTTTGGGAATTGATTTATTGAAGGTGTTAAACTACARCTACAGGGCTTTGAGACTTCCTGTCAGGCCTGTTGTTGAAGCTCGGAAAGGAAGTGGGGTAGCCAAAGGACTGTTGAGCATAGAAGGGGCACACTTCCTCGGGTGGGACAAGCATGTGGGGAATGAGGGACTGTAGGCTGTTAGTTTGAGTTGGCACCCGTGATAGAGTCTTTCCTGTTGTCTATGATCCATTAGCTTGGTTAGGAATCCCTTTACCCAGGTGGAGTTTAGTCCCAGCTCGGGGGTGACCCACTGCTGAGAGTGATGAGCAGTGTGGTCTAAGGCTGGGAGGTTCGTGGAAGGTCTGCACGTAGTTGGTGATATTCTTACCAAGATAAGTGTCAATTATGTGATGAATTTACATGTTGCATTGTCATTTACGTGTTTATTTTTATGGGTTTATCCTATGTGTGTTTATAACTGTCTTTGTATTTATGGGTATTGCCTGTATATGCCGCATGTATATGTTTACTATTATTTCAATATGAATGCGTGCATTTACGAAATGTATTTGTCTGTTTACGTTTATATATAAATTTCTGCAAGAGTTATGTGTGTATATGTTTTAATTGCATGTAGTTCGAAAAATTTATGTGGCATAGCTCAGTTGGATGCTAGGTATGTTACAGTATGTTGAGAAGAGAACGAAAACGTTTTCTAGAGTAGCATGGCCCGACATGGGTGGTTGGGGATGCTACAATATGGTATCGGAGCTTCAGTTTTCAACACTGAGTCTGGATGGGCCGAACAAGTTGAGTTGAAGCGAAATTTCATAGAGGAGTTATTTTGAAATGGCCAAATTTCGAGTTGCAGAGCGTCCATGGTAAAAAGTAACAACAATTGTGTGGAATTGGGAAAAAACCCCAATTTCTGTTGTTAAATTCATGGAAAAATTGAGCAATTTGGCCATGTGGTGAGATATTTTTGATGTAATATCTGTTCTAGCAAATTCAGACCTGGAATTGGTCGAATTTGAAGTTACACTGAAGCCATGACAGATGGAGCGAGTATTGTAATTAAAATTCTCAATTCGTGAATTGAGTTTGGAAAAAATTCATTCCAGAAATGTCAACCCACAACGATTTGTTGTTATAGAGGTTGAATTGGTCTTGTCGGGGTAACATTGAACAAATTTCACAGTTGCAGAATGTTTATAGTAAGAATGGAGGAAAAAGCCCCAATTTCTGCAGCGGAATTCACGAGGAATTGATGCACATAAAAATGAATGTGCGCAGGTGGGTGCACTAGAAATGCATGATGCACAGTAAAAAGATTGTGATATGTAAAAATTTGGCGTCACGCGAAAAAACATTGGTGTGCTGGTGCGCGCGCTAAATTTTGGCACCGTGCAGAAAAATGTTGGTGTGCAGCTGCGTGCACTAAATTTTGGTGTTGTGTGGAAAAATGTTGGTGTGCGGTTGCGCACACTAAATTTTGGTGTCGTGTGGAAAAATGTTGGTGTGCGGGTGTGCATGATAAATTTAGCATTGTGCGGTGTGCATATGCATAACAAGGTGCGCGCGGTGTGCACACACATAATAATGGTGCACATGGTGTGCATAATATTGGCAGAGAGTAGAGGAGATTGGTTGGTGCGCGCGCAATGTGGGTATATGTTGTCGCGTGACAGTTTAGTTAATGGTGTGCGCAGAGTATTTGTGCGCGGTGGGGGCGTACTAAAATTTTGACATGGTGCAATGCGTAGAGTGAAATTCGCGCAAAATATCAGTGTACGATACAAAAATTGCGCGCAACAGGTAATAGTGCAAGAATCAAAACTGCTTGCGGTGGATTTTGGAGCGTGACACAAAAGTAGTGCGCGCTAGGTATTGGCGCGACAGAGAAGTGATGCATAGTGGTTATAGGTGCGCAGAGCACAATTTACCTTATGGTGTTGTTGCATATGCTAATATGGGTGTACATGTTTAAATTTATGTGCGCGAAGTCATTTGGATGGTGAACAACAACAAAAAACCAACGATTTTCTGCAACATTTTATACTGTTTGAACATCATCTGTTTGCAATGCGTTTTTTAGGCCTTTAAGAACGTTTTTAGCAACTCAAAAACCACGAGAATAGTTTCTATCAAAGTACACTTTGTAGCTCAAATAAAAGAGCTCGGAAAGAGCTTTCTAATGGTGTAAATTATTCGTGAAACAAAGCTTTTATGAGAAAGTTAGAATACAAACAGTGGAGGGTAAATTTTAAGACCCAACTAACTTCAAAGAGCCATAACTTTCTACTCTGGAATTCGTTTGAGGCGCAGGAATAGTCAATGGAAAGATATTGAACCATAGAAGAAGGTACTAGAGATGAATTAAATCTTTGTGCATGTTAGAAATGTTTAATATGGAAAATAAGGTACCTATAGCATTCCAGACCAAAAACACAAATTCACCTAGAACTTCAGCAGGCTGTAACTAGCAGCCCGAAAATCAGAAAAAGGTGAAACTTGGACAGAGTGTCCATAATATGTATATAAGGAAACCCAATTGAGCTCCTACGAATATTACAATGGATTATATGCAAAAATGTATAATTACAGTGCATAGTTGCACCAAGTTGAAGAATGAACATAAAAAATTAATGGGCAATTTTTCAAATAACCATAACTTTTTGCTCAAGACTCAGAATTGAGCATGGGAGTAGGCGTTGGAAAGGTATCAGTTAGTAGAATATAATTATTCACCCAGAAAATTGATCTGGGCATTCAATTTTTCAAGAAATCAGAAGGAACAATTCTGATATATTATGGAACCAAAATGGTTCATATTTTTCATGAAATTGTTGAGTCAGTTAACCTGACAAAGTTTTGTTGGCTGCACATTTTCTAGAGTCAAAAACAACTAGATCAGATCAGAGTCAACATAGAGTCCATATTAATGGAAGATGCATAAGGGACTTACAACTAGGAAGATGAGATTAGAGGAATGGATGTCCATTTGGGCATTGAAGGAACAAACTCCAATGGACATGGAGAAGGAAGGGATGAAAACATGAATATGGTCGAGACCATTCAAAATTTGCAGAAGGATGTCCAAAGCCATAAAGTTGATAATGAAAGGCTTATAAGAGCTGAGGAGTAGCAAGATGACTTCAAGATAAAGTTAATGCAGAGCTTGAACAAATTAGAAAATAAATTAGATAAGGAAAGTGGCTCAAGCAAATCAAGAAGTCATAGGTCTCTTGATGAGAAAAGAAGAACAAGAAGTGTTAGCAGACATCACCGTCACTCCCCGATGCATTCCAATAAGGAGCACACAATAGCTCAAGTCCATCCCCTGTTAGGAAGCATAAGGGGTCTGGGGTGGATGAGCTACGAAGAGAAATGAACAAAATCAAACCTCCTACATTCGATGGTGAGCACAAGAAGGATGAAGATGCAGAGACATGGCTGCTGGGCATGAGGAAGTATTTTCAATTGCATAATTATTCTTCTCATGCAGAAGGTAGAATTTTGATCTATCAACTCAAGGGAAAAACATCCATGTGGTGGGATCAACTTCTACAAGTGCAACACATTAAAGAGAAGAGTGTTACTTGGAGGGAATTCAAGAAGTATTTTGAGAAGAAATACTTGAATAAGAGATATTATGACAAGAAAATGAAAGAGTTCTTTGAACTCAAGCTTGAGAGTATGACCATATATGAATATGAAAGAAGGTTTTTAGAACTGTTGAAATATGTCACTTTCATCAAGGATGAGACAATTAATATTCGAAGGTATTTGAGTGGATTGTCATCATTCATCAGTGACAAAATACAATATGATGATCCAAAGACATTGGAGGAGACCATAAGGCGAGCTAAATGTCTTTATGATCAACAAAAAACAAGACCAACTTTCCAAAAAGCTTGGGAAGACAAAAATAAATTCAAGATGGATCAGAGGAAGAAGGGAACTAAGCCACCATTCTTTAGAAATAATACTCAGGGACAACCAACTTCTAGAGAACCTAGAATGATTGAGACATGAGGTCAAAGGCCAAGGAAACCACCTATATGATATTGGGGTTTTAAAGGAGATCATATGTTTAGAGATTGTCCTCACAGAGGTGAAAAAGCGAGGATTGTTCACAATGTACAGCAAGCTGAAACAGTGGGGGACATGGGTAGAAATCCACCAAGGATCTATGTAGCCTTGGAAAACAAGCAAGCAGAGTATCAGTCACATATGATTGAAGTGGAAGGTATGATCAACAACCAAACCATTGTTATTTTAATTGATTCAGGAGCTAGTCATAGTTATATAGATCCTAAGATGGTGGAAAGTTTTCATTTTCCAAGAAGCAAGCATGGAAAATCTTGGTTGGTGTAGCTGGCCACCAGAGCCAAAAGAAAAGTTAATGAGATGGTTAAGTCATGTCTTATGGACATGAATGGACTAAACACCAGGGAAGATTTGAACATCTTGCCTTTATGTTCTTATGACTGTCTGATTGGGATGGATTGGTTGGATCAACATCATGTTATCCTAGGTTGTCATAACAAGGCATTCACTTGCTTGGATGAGGAAGGGAGCCTAAGAAAAGTGCAAGGAATTCCCAGGGTAGTAACCATCAGAGAAATTTCAGCATTGCAGCTGAAGAAATGTTACAGAAAAGGGTGTCAAATATTTGCAACTCATATGGAAGATACACCTAAAGATAAGGTGCCAAATTTGGAAGATCATGTAGTCCTAGAAGATTTTGAAGATGTGTTCAAGGAGGTACCAGGACTACCCCCAAAGAGAGACATTGATTTCTCTATAATATTAATGCCTGGAGCAACTCCAGTGTCAAATACTCCTTACAGAATGAGTACACTAGAGCTGAAGGAGTTGCAAATGCAGTTTGAAGAACTTTTGAAGAAGCGATATATATGCCCAAGTGTGTCACTTTGGGGTGCCCCAGTATTGTTCGTGAAGAAGAAAGATGGGACATTAAGATTGTGCATTGATTTCAAACAGTTGAATAAAGTGACTGTGAAGAACAAGTATCCTCTGCCAAGGATTAATGACCTCTTTGATCAATTGAAGGATGCAAATATATTTTCAAAGATATATGTCAGGTCAGGATACCATCAGGTAAGGATTAAAGTGGAAGATATCAGGAAGAGTGCCTTCCGGACAAGGTATGGTCATTATGAGTTCACAGTGGTGCCATTTGGGTTGTCAAATGCACCAGCTGTTTTCATGTGCTTAATGAATGGTGTTTTTCGAGAATATTTAGACAAGTTTGTCATTGTCTTTTTGGATGACATTCTTATATATTCTAAATCAGAGGAAGAGCATGAACAACACTTGAGGATGGTATTACAAGTATTAAGAGAGCATCAATTGTATGCCAAATTGAGAAAGTGCTCATTTTATCAGAAACAAATTCATTATTTGGGACATATCATTTCAAAGGATGGGACAACAGTGGATCATGAGAAGATAGAAGTCATTAGAGAATGGTTAGCGCCAAAGAATGTGACAGAGGTCAGATCATTCATGGGCCTTGCAGGCTACTATAAGATATTTATTGAAGGATTTTCAAAGATTGCACACCCAATCAGTTCCTTATAAAAGAAGAGTGTGAAGCTCCAATGGACATTGGATTGTGAAAAGAGTTTCCAACACTTGAAATAATTATTAAGACAAGGATTGTAGACCCAAATGAAGACTTCATTGTATGCACATATGCATGTAAAGAAGGACTTGGTGGAGTCCTCAGTCAAAATGGGTTTGTTATGTGTTATGAATCAAGGAAGTTGAAAGAGCATGAAAGACACTATGTCACTCATGATTTAAAGTTGGCAGCCATAGTTCATGCCTTGAGGAAATGGAGACATCACCTCATGGGGAAAAGGTTTGAGCCAATGACAGACCATAATGGTCTGAAATATTTATTTGATCAACCAACTCTAAATGTTAGGCAAAGCAGATGGTTAGAATTTCTAAGTGAATATGACTTTGATATAAAACATATCAAGGGGAAAGAGAACAAAGTGGCTGATGCACTCAACAGAAGAGTGCATGAATTGCATGCTACAGTCATTAGCATGTACCAATCAGATTTGAAATCCGAAATTTTTGAGGCTGCCAAATTTGATTTGCAATATAAGGAATTAGTGGCAAAATTATAGCAAGGTAATTTGTAGTAGAAAATTGAAGAATACAAGCTAGATACTGATGAAATTCCGAGGTACAGTGGCATAATTTAGGTACCAAATTCTCATGAATTGAAAAATATGATATTAATGGAAATGCATAATGTACCTTATGTTGGGCACCCAAGTTATCAGAAAACTATTGCAACTGTCAAGGGCCAATATTATTGGCCAGGAATGAAGAAAGAAGTTGTTGATTTTATTGCCAAATGTTTGGATTTTCAAAAGGTAAAGGCTGAGCATAGACACCCAGTTGGTTTGCTACAACCATTACCCATTCCTGAGTGGAAATGGGAAGTTGTAACAATGGATTTCATCACCAAACTGCCCAGAACAAACAAGCATCATGATTCTATCATGGTAGTGGTGGATAAGCTTACTAAAGCTGCCCATTTTATTCTAGTTAAGCTCACTTACAAGGCAACCGACATTGTTGATGTTTATATGAAGGAAATTGCTCAATTGCATGGCATACCCAAGGCAATTGTGTCTAACAGAGATCCAAAATTTACCTCAAACTTTTGGAAATGATTATTTAATGGATTTGGAACAAATTTGAATTTTAGTACAACTTATCATCCAGAATCAGATGGACAAATAGAGAGGGTGAATCAAGTAATTGAAGATATGTTGAGGATGTATGTGATGGATAAACCATCAAAATGGGAAGACTACCTACACTTGGTAGAGTTTTCTTATAACAATGGGTACCAAACAACTCTAAAGATGAGCCCATTTGAGGCACTTTATGGCAGAAAGTGCAACAGACCAATAAGTTGGGATAACCTAGCAGATAGAGTAGTGGTTGGGCTAGATTTGCTCAGGGAAATGGAGGAGCAAATGATAAAAATAAAGCAAAATTTAAAGGCTTCCTAGGACAGACAGAAAAACTATTCTGATAAGGGCACAACTCACAAGGAATTTAAAGTGGGAGACCATGTATTTTTGAAAGTGAAAGCCAATAGAAGTTCTTTGAAGTTGGGAAATTGTTCAAAGTTGGCAGCTCGCTATTGTGGGCCATTTGAAATCCTAGAGAGGATTGGTCCAATGGCTTATATGATTGCATTGCCTTCATCTATGTCTGTTCATAATGTATTCCATGTATCATTGCTCAAGAAATATATACTTGATGCTAATCATGTTATTGATTGGAATGTGATTTAGGTGGAGCAAGAAGACGCTTTCCAAGTGCATTCGGTACACATTATGGACCAGAAAATCAAACAACTTTGGAATCGAGCCATAGGGCTTGTAAAGGTTCAATGGACCTGGTACGGTCCTAAGGACGCTACTTGGGAGCATGAGGATGCAATGCAGGCATAATACCCACATCGTTTTGAGGATTTTTGAAATTTTGTTAAATATGTGTGTACTTAATGCACTGAGGACAATGCATTAATAAGGGGAGGGGATTGTAATATCCCTAGGCTGAACCCAATTGTAAGTGTAAAATGAAAATGTACTTAAGCTGGTGAGTTGTTTGATATAATTTTTATATGCACCTTTCATGGCATAGTGCGCACATGTACTGCGTAGTAAAATGAGGAAGTGTGCACATTCCAGGATACCACACACAATAGCTTAAGTGCGTGCGATTTTGAGGCAAGGGAGCCTTTGTGTATATGTTGTGTTTTATAGGTTGGTGAGCCAGTTTTGTGATTATTAGGCCAGAGATCCTAGTGGTTAAAGGCCAGTGCACCTACTTTTGTATACGTCTCAGCATTAATACAAAATACATCATTGCGCGCATACCAACCATGATAAAAGAGTATGGGGGACTAAACTCCACTAGTTAGGGAAAGGGTGGGGGATAAAAGTTAAGGAAAGGGGGCTAAGCTAGGGAGCTTAATCCAAAAAGGAATATTATATTAATATTTCCTAAATCATAAAGTATGGATAGTTATTTTATCCTAAGTTCTAAGGATGGGGACAAGTGGGCCAAAGTAGCTCCCAACACGAAAAGTGTCAAGTTGAGGACATGCATACATTTTGTTTGGACTTAGTTCATTTTCGATCATCATTCCTTCCATCATTCAATGATCCAGTCAATCATCCATGAGCATTCACACACTTATTGAGCTATCGTCCGTACCTTCCTGTCATTGTACCTGAACCTGTATCCATAGCCATACTTGTTTTGTAGTTAGTTAGCTTGGGAGATGGACTGAAGAAGTGGGTTGTTAGGCCCATGGGATATTGAAGAGGTGGGTTGTCA
>JASDQU010095223.1:1014-17180 GCA_032191745.1 Picea mariana | reverse complement strand
TTTTGGATACATCAACATGCTTTAATAGCAAATTTTTTGTTCATAATGAATCATGAACCTGTGCATTCTGCACATTACCATTCAGTTATCAGAATGGTCAACATTCATTTGTTAGTCTTCCATTCATGCATGATGTTTTAAAATGTAATCTAGGATTATATATATATATATATATAAATCCTGGATTACATTTTAAAACATCATGTATGCTTCTAGCCCACTGCTCTATTCTCAGCAATCATTAAGGTTGTGACTCTGTTCTCCTGACAGAGTCTTCACATAGTTCCTCCATAGGGAACTCCTATAGCACGAAACTTCCTTATTGCATATCCTTCACTATCTCTGATAGCCTCAACCTTGAGATAGCTTCAGTTGTTTACCAAATATTCCATAAGGAATATAAACATGCATCTTTGTTATGCCTCCAGATTATTTATCCATACATATTCCTTGTTTTGTTAACTTACATCTATGATGCACTTAACCACATGCATAATCATAAGCCTATGTGTATCTACCATAGATACATTTTGCATCTCACATACATATTTTCATTAAAATCATTTAACTCATGATTATTCATAATTGTTCTCATGCGGTCCGCAGAGGCATAAACATGTTGCCTTTTATCACGACAACAGAGCATCCTTTCTCATTTACTCTTTCATCATATATGTGTATCACTTGCACATTTAATACCATCCATTCATATCTATTTGGCCTTAATATCAGTGTTCATATCAAGCAACTACACAATGCATAAAATTCACGCACTCAAGCAGATACAGACATAGCTAAACATTCATCATGCAAGCTCATTTCTTGCACCCTTTCCACGTCCTTCATGGACATATCGAACTTCCAGATCCTTCTCCCAAGGATCTTACTGCCATTCTCATGAAAAGTTCCATAGAGATACTCAACATTGAGCTTCCCTCTCGGTTGAGAACTTGCAGTCATTCACATGATATCCACCTGGCAGTTTAACATACATAGTCATAACTATGTTTACCTTTCTATATGATAAAAATTAGCAAGAAAACACTCTTGCCTCAACTTCCATAAAAACATTTCCCAACTCATAAATACAATTTGGGCAATTATAACCATGCCCAAGGTAACAAAACAACCAATCTAGCTTCCAACTGGTCTTGATCAACATACCTTCGATCAAGGAAATCCTTTTTCTAGATTCCCCTCACTACAATCCAAAGCATATCTATATGGCTACCATCCACCACTCGATGTCAATCTGACCCATTGGGAATCTAGAAGTGCCCCAACACTTCCTTTACCACATTCAAGATCAACATTTAATTAACCATTTTACCTCATTTATAATAAATTTTAATGTCTAATAACATTTGGACTATTTCCTTAAAACCCAAATACAATTTCGAAGTATGTTACTTACTAAGTATTTTAATACAGAACTCCATAGTATCTTTAGAGCATAATCAGTCTTGGGCAGAGGGTTCATCTCTTTCGTTTTAAATTTTTGTAGAGGTTCTAATTATTTCTGTCTACTCTCATTAAAAACATAAGATAGGTTGCAAATGTAGATTAGCCTTAACCATTACACCTAGAACTCTTTCTTTTTTTCAACAACAACCAGGGGCAGAGGTCACTCTCCTCTCCCCACATGAATTCTGGAAGATTAGTTTCCTATCCACTGAGCAAGGGAGGATACTATGATTTCTTACTCAATCACTCCATATTTCTACAGCTCTGTTTATCAGCTTGATTAGAAAAAGATTGCCCAACAATTCTTGTACCTAGAAACAAAATTAGTTTCTGAGTTCCCTTCGAAACTCGAGAGTTTCACATGCTCTCCCTTTTCAGAGAATGGTATCTAGACTCATTCCTCTTGCATAGACAGATCCTTAAGTTGATAGGGATACACACTCCCCTAACACAACCATGAGATTTTGAACTTGCTCTTGTCACTTCACTTCTAACTTCATCAAAGTTGTTCTCAATCTATAGGGTTCCTTTTTACTTACTTACTGGGTTATTCCAACAATAATTTTCATTCATTACAGGTCAAGTAAATTGACCTTACCACTTCCATCAATCATCTGATCATGAGGGATCATATACATATACAAAGTTTAATCCTTCATTAAATAAGTAAATATTACTGCTACGAATCCTTTCAATCCATTCACATCCAAGTCTTGCTATTAATGTCCATTAACATAATCCCAATCCTATAGGATTGGCTATCATTTCCCAAAAGAAATGATAGGAATCCTCTGCCACATACTAGCATGATTCAATATCGTTGGGTAAAATCCCAATTGAATTTTAATCTACATCCTTCTCCTCAATGAACTTATGCAGATAATTTTCGTACGACAATGATACTCTCAACAAGCTCATTTTAGCCTTGGTAAACTAGTCTTATGACTGTTCTCCGGCCCATCCAGGCCTGTGTCTGAATCATGCTCTACTAGATAGGGTAGGGTAGTATGCCCTCTCCCTTAAATTTTTCTAAGAAAGAAAATCACTTGTTTCTTTTGTGAGCCCAAGAAGACCAAGTGTTGTTTCCATGCTCTGATACCAATTTGTAACACACCCAACCCCTTAAATACCTTTTTAGGGATGGGACATCAAAATTTCGCTTTCCTGCATCATCTCGAATCCTCTTCTCAAGATATCCATCACCTTCTACTCATCAAGAGATTTCCAACCATTGTCACCATGCTCAAATCCGAGCTCTGGATTGGAAGTTATGCCCTTCCGAAGTTCTGCGAGCCTCATTGGTCAAAGGCCACGTGGTTCCGTCTCATTCGTACTATCCTAAGGTTCCCCGAAGTCCCGGAGCTTCCTAACATTCCTAAATCTATAGTGGAAATCCATCCATCATTAAATCCATCAACGAGACTTCGTCCTTGTTTAACGTATAGGGTTACAGGAATTCAACGTTCGATACTTCGGCATTGAACGCCCCTTTTTATTTCTACGCGCATATCCTCCGGAGTCCTGAAATCCTGAACTCTCAAAGGGTCTCTAATTCTTGCCACGTGGCTCCAGTCTTTGTCCCTTTTCGAATTATCTAAAATACTACACCGCAAAACCCCGAAGTTCCGAATTCTTGGACTCCTGAAGGGTCCACCCTTACATGCGATGGTGCATTAAATATAGAGGCAAGGATAGGTGGGTCCCGAGTACTCTGCCCACTATTAGGCCAAGTGAGTATGTGGCAGGGGGGATGACACGTGGCAAGGTGGATATGACACGTGGCAAGGTGGAGATGACATGTGGCCCCATCAATGGGTGACATGTGTCACGTTCTAATGGGCACATAGGGTCTACAAAAAGAACGAATCAAGGTGACACATGGCACATCGAACATGGGTCCACATCACCCTTGGTGACATCAACATGCCATTTCACTCCAAACTAACAACCATGCAACGCCCCTTAGATCCCACGGTCGAGGTGTGTCCATGTAGATCCATAGATCTATGACCTCCATTATTTCGTAACTTCGGTGTTCGAGGGAATCCGCCGTGTAACTTCCTCTTTGCTCCCGAAGTGGTCAATGTTGGGCTGACCATGGTCTAGATGTAATGGTCATGGGAGATCCCGAAGCATCCCCAGATCTATGGTCTGCGTCACTTCACGAGTTTTAATTTCGGGGGTTCCTTTCGCTTAACACTCCTTTTCACCCGGAGTGGTCAATGCTGGACTGACCACAACGTAGATCCAACGGTCAAGGAAGATATCAATTTCCATCAAATCAACGACTCACGTTACTTCGCGTGTTCTGCATTCGAGGGTTCTACCCGCTTAATACTCCTTTTCTCCCAGAGTAGGACTTCGCCGAAGTGCTACACACGAATCCTTCTATTGGTGGATCAGACAGTTGGGAGGGTTTCTCAATGGAGTCCCAGATCAACGAATCACATATCTAACTCAGGGGTCCCTTGGTATCAGTATTAGGCCACTCCTAGAGGGACACCTGTCAAACTGAAACCCATTGGCAAGATACGTGGCACATGCCTTAGGTCATCAACATATCTTTTCTCTACCACAAAGCTGCCAGACATGGCATCACCATCGCTCGACACATGGACCCCCACGTGCTCTCGACATGATATACGTGTCCCCACGATCAGACGACTGAGAGAGATCCTAAAGGATCCGAAGATTGACGACCCACAATACTTCGCAACTCCGACATTCANACTGACCACAACGTAGATCCAACTGTTAGGAGAGATCTAAAATACATTCATATATACGGCTCATGTTACTTCGTGACTGAGAAGATGATTTGGGTTTAGCAAGGGGGAAAATCCCATGATTACGGGTAACTGACCGCCAGTCGTTGGTCATCCATCTAGTTACCGGTCCTACATGTCTCCTTCGACGCATTTGGATGTGCAATGTTCATTCACCCTAGATTCCAGAGTGTCAGAGTCTCGAACCACTTAGCTCCTTTTTAAGTGTAGTGAAGGGTTACATGGACCTGGTCATATGGAACTTTGCCAAGATCCAAAGGTTACACCTTTTAATTCTTAGCCAAGATTTAGATTAAGGCTGTGGGCATGAGCATGGACAACTGGTTTGAAGGGAACACCCTCCAATTCACATAACTTAAGTTCTAAAACAGGGAGGGGTATTTTTGAACCATCCTGGAGGCAAAAATTTTCATCTTACACCCATACAAATGCAATGACTTACAAAAGAGCAGTTAGGAATTATAATCATTAATTTCACATGAAGCACAATTAATCACAATTACAGACATTCAAATCATGCATTTCAATCCAAGTGCATAGGGAAAATGAAATACTTATCTATTACAATTGATCATCGACCAACTAACTATGGGTGTTCTCCTTTCCACCCAACCATAGGCTCATAGGCATTCATTATTAGCACTCTGGCCACCCTCGTGCCAAGCCATTATATCAATAGGGAAATTTTGCAGTTTCTCAGAGACTCTCTCTCTCTCTCTCTCTATCACAACAACTCTTACAATTCCTCAGAGACTCTTTCTCTCTGTCACGGCCTCTGTGAGGCTTATTAGATACTCCCTCAACATTAATCTCGTGATCTTCTGCTCAGGTCATGTTTTTTGCAAATTCTCAAAGATCTTTTCTCTTGTTCTCTCTAGTAACCATAACAACTTATCAAGCTTCCAGTTCTTCTTCTCAGTTGGAGAGCCTCACACGTTCTTCCTCTTTTCTTCTGCATATCCAGGTCGTGAATTTACCTCGGTGTGTCTCCTTCTTGTTTTCCTTCGTGTGTATTCTTGCATGCCTTTATCCTCCTCAGGAAGGTTCTATACCTTTCCTGTTCCTTTTGTCAGAAGGAAACTCGAGTCAGTCTGGGCCTGCAGGAAAAAATGATCTCTATGGTACTTTGGGCTGACAATTTTCTCTCTCCCCAACCAGACCCTCCATGCTTCTGTTCATTAGGGTATTTGATTGTTCAACCACCAGTCCTTTTCTTATTAAATGATTTCTCCTTGGTATCAGGATGAGGCTTAATTAAATGATTTCTCCCTCATCCTGATACCAAGGAGAAATCATTTAATAAGAAAAGGACTGGTGGTATGTCCATGTCATATTGTTGAAATTTGGCAAGAGAGTTTGTCTATCGATGTTTTTCAAATTGTCTATGAAGAAATATTGTTACTGGAGGATGTGGTACATAATTTATGCAGACAAAAATAATGGTTTCTTTTTCTGTATGCTATATCTGTTCTTTTTTCAATGGACTTTGATATACGTGAAACCAATGAATATTACATCATGGAGGTCGAATTGCTTTATACCAAAGTTCATGAGGCGTATTTACTAAAATTTCCTTTCCACACCTGAATTAGATATGGAATACGGGGAATGATAAATAGAAACCATTAATAAAGCAATAGGAAAGCCCAGCATTAACTTGGAATTGGTTTTAAATAACCTCCATTTATTGGCATATCCACGTGCAATAAATCACTCCCTTATTTTGAAAATTAGGTGTGTTGTGAGAAAATCGGGCGTGGAACCATTGCAAATGCAAAAGTGTGGAAGTGAGGAATTGTGGTATGATCACTGGCATGAATAGTTCACACATGGACTGAAAATAGAATTAGAACAAGTGGTGGTTGTGTAGAGCATACACCGATGCAAAGTGTTGATGTGATGAAGATATAGGTACGCAAAATGCAGAGATATGGTCACATCTAGGGGATTCACACAACATGAAAAATGGTGAAGTAAAAATGATTTTGACTAAGGATTTTAAAAATATATTGGATTGATAGAAGATTTTGATACAAGATTTTCATTCAGAATTTTGTACTGGAGTAACGATTACATGAAAAATTATGACAAAAAAGCTTATTTTCTTTTGAAAATCTCCAAATTAGATGCATTTCTACTTTGTAATTTGTCACATTGCACACAATACTTTAATATGACCATATATTTTCAGTGCACACAACCATATCTTCAGTTCTAGTGCAATCTACACATATGTCTCAAGTACAGGAAACAGTCTGATCTATTTCCAGGTTTTCTGCACATAATCCATAACCAGTCCATTTGCATATATGCATATGCATGCCTATGCACTTCTTCATTTCGTAGAACTATATCTTCATCTCTCTCGCATTCTACACATGTGTATCCCTGCAAAGACAAGACTTATTCTATTTTCAAGAACTATGTTGAGACTTCAAACAACTCATTTCACTGTAGTCCCACACCCCCACACTTCCACAGTTTTAATACTTTGGATAGTTGTAAAATAATATCTATTTTCAATCCACTCAACATAGTGGAACTTGCATTTTAATTGATTAGCTGTATGTGTAAATTTAGGATTCATCATAATGTGGACCAAGAAAAATTATTATAGTTGCAAGTTGTTTTCAGTTCTATTCAACTAGTCATTGCATACAAGTTGTTGGAGTCACATATAATGATATAAATTGTCTATTTTGAAATCCCAGGATAGACACTGTGTTAAATTTTTTCTTTGAAAATCCATGAAACAAATGACCTAGAAAAACAATCAACTATGGTAGTTATCTTATTACAAGTTCAAGTGTTTAAAGTGCATTGGAACAATATAAGAAAACAATTTAGAAGCATAAATGTTGTGTTGAGAAAGAACTTGGGAAAATCATATTGAAGACTTGTATAGTTTTTCCATATTTGCAATCATCGAATTGAAGCAGGAAACTTGTGGACAATTTCTGCCATATATTGATTTTAGTCAAAACCTCTGCAATTCAGTAAGTTTTCTGTTTGATATTTAAATTCCATATGAGTATGCACATATGCCAAAAAAATAACTGGTCATTTGCAACCTTATGCAACCATCCCTACACAATACGCTCCAAAATAAGAAATATATATAAATGCAACAATAAAACATCGTGCTCATTGAAGTCTGATGCATTTGGTTCTATATAGGCCAATTAGAATATTATTACTAGAGTTTATTTACGAGAAATTTATCATAGATACCATAAAAATAGAAAAAATATTCAATCAAAACAACTTGCTTAAATGAATATAAAGTACATTGATCATTCCATGCCAGGCCACAAGTAGGGAAATACATAGATCCACATTAATATATGAAAGAAGAACATATGTGATTTTGATTTGTTGTCCAACGTTAGTGCGAAATTGTTTCTAGCAACAATTTCTGACACTGTCAGCAAATGCATATGGAATTTGTAGACAACATCAATTTTTTTAAGGATATCAAGGCTGGCCTACAAATTTCATGTCAACGAAAATTCTGGAAGCATTAAATAGATAAATTTTTTTCAAATGCACTCTAGCTCTAGTAACAATATATCTGCATTGCAATGCAACACAACTAGTAATATATAAACCTCTAGTCCAATGTTCATTAAAATTTTGACATAATTTAACTGCAAAAATTCAATACAATGACATTGTAATGTTAACAATGTTCAATAAATACTTTGGAATAAAAAATGTACATACAATGCACACGCTATTGCAAGTATTTAATAACTATACATGTAATATGTATATGTTATTACACATCCACATTTAGGTCAATATAAAAAATAATAACTAAATTATAGTTCTAGTATCTTCACAAAGAAATCAAAAAGAAATACATAGAACTCATTGTACATGCATGATGACAGTGTCTTTGCTCAATCTCTATTCCACATGCAGGATCACACTGTCTTCGTTTAATGTAAATTTTCCATGCACTCGAAAATCACGCAACATATAAACATTTTTTGGGTTTCTTTTACAAATATATTTCATATTCCATTTCTGTCAAGCCATGAAGCATCTCGTACAGTATAGGTTCCCTGATAATGCATTGCACATCATTGTTTTCCGTTATACATATAATAACACTTAGGAAATGTTTATATGTAAAAGTGAATCTTTGATTACATCTTCCACAATCAAACATTGCATTTTTTATCAAAGCAAATGTGCCTGCAAGAGAGTTGTAGATTGCACAGACATGTTCAAATGGAGTTGAATGTGCATTTGCTACTATCATTGTACTTTTGACCTGTTTATATAGTACAAAGCTTATATATATGTTTTCAATTAATATTGTACACACGATTTGTAGATAGAGTTGTCAATCTATACTTACAATGTTTGTTGAGGCAGTTAGTTTTTTCAAATATTTGACTACTTCTGTTGTGAGTTCTATTATAAATGTTGATTTTTTTTTGTGGAACACCTTTTATTTTTCATATCTCCTCTTGGTTATATTTTTAAATAAAAAAATAAAAAATTTCCTTGTTTGCAATTGTTGTTCCAGTGAAGCGAAGAAATGTCCATATGTCTCAAACAACTGCAGTTGATACATAAAACATTGTAATTGTCATATAGCTTCACCTAAATATATCAACATATAAACGATAAACCATTGACCATGGAAAATCACACCATTTCTTTGTCATCCTCTGTGTTCCTATATTTTATATGCAAACTATGCTATGATCCCACTTTTCTAGCGAGGGTGACGACAACTCCAATAGTGTCGATTTGATACATGTCTGTATTATTTGCAAATTGCTTGATTGTTGTGTCTGGTATGAAATTGTATTCTTTACACATTGGAGACATTGTCTCCACAACACTTGATTCAAGTATTGATATAACACAATTGCAATCACAATGGTCATAACCACTTTTTGGTAGAATTTTGAAATTTTAATAGATATTCTAACTATGGGAACAATATTTTTCTCATATATTTCAATGAGTTGTGCAAGAACCTTCAATATAACTGTCATCATTCCATTTTCATCTCTCATATCAACACACAAGATTTTTTATTATCTATTCACTTGTCCAAATATGTGTTATTAACAACCATCACGTCTCCAATGAATACTTCTCTAGTTTTGTGATTGTTCAAGTCCTCTATTGAGACAATGTTCTGAGTTGCAGAGCTACATCATCATATAGCAATCACAAAAAAATCAATATGAAGAACAATTTCCATGTATTTCTTTCCCAACTACAAAATCTACATTTTTATATACATACCTTTATAATTTCTCATATTGCAAATGGATAGTTGCTTCAGCTGTTCCTGTCACACTTGACTCTCGAACATTGATTGCTTCAATTCTAGGTATACCTATTTTGCTTGAACCAAACATAAAAATTTGCAAATTGTGTAAGCATCTGGCGCTATTTGTTTGTCATGTTTACAAGACAATGCTTATAAATATCTGCTTATGTCTTGGTGGCTATTGCAATGTGTAGATGGAAAATAACTTATAGAAATTTACCTCTGAGTTTGTTGTTGGGTGGATGTTTGTGATGCACCAATACTAATACTTCCATGGTTTGTCCAACTTCTCCTGCTTGGAACACCGAATATGTGAACGCGAAGCACAAACAATATATTCCATATTATGCTTACATTGACACATGCTCCTATTTTTTTGGGGGGACTAGATGTACATCAACTATGCAACACACAAAATCAAATTGCACACCACACAATACATAGCACTGCAAAATTGTTAATTATATGTACAAGATTAAATTGCGAAAATGCCTACAAATGAAAATTATTTGCCAAGTATAAAATAATTTTTTATGAACATTAACTCCTTAGCACTATCCATTGCAACAAACTAGTACTTTTCTTCTAGAATATGTATATGGATGTGCACAACACTTCGAGCCAAAACTTGCAATTGAAATGCATAAGAAATTATCAATCAACACCACAACCATTGCATGATCCTATGGAACTGTAAAAGAAATACAACCCGGAGGAATACATTTAGGCAGTTGAGAAGCACATACATAAAGCATATTAGGATCCTAACAACCAAAATAAGGTTTAACAGTCAGGATATTTGGTGTTGTTATATGCTATAAAATTCCTCAAACACCCCGAAATTTGTCGATGTCGAAGCTGCTGTATATAGCTAATGCAAAGCATTGTACCCCCATAGTTTTCTCACCTATCTTTTCTACACTTGTGCTCTCCACATATGTATATGGTTCACGTAGTCGGGACTGCTAATTCTATTTTCAACCATTGTGCAGATAATTCATAGGACTAATCGTCGCCTAGTCTCACCCTTCTACACCTTCATATTTGCAATCACTCTGTGCTGGGGATTTTTACATGTCACTTAATTTTCATGATGATTGAGTCATTTATGACACTTTTATTTTCTTAGATTTGAAAAAAACAGAAGCTATTTAGAACTTGTGCGAAGCAAATGTTGTGGTTTTCTATGAGCTTTCTAATGATTTCTATTAATCATTCCCTGTATTTCATAACTAACTTAGGTGTGGAAAGCACATTTTAGTAAATATTCCCTATGCACTTGGCCTTAAAGTAATTCGACCTCTGCAATTTACTATTCATAACTTTCATGTTTAACGAAATGCATTTAAAAAACCAAATGTATAACATATAGAAAAAGAAAACAACATTCTTGTGTGGATATCCTATGTAGGACACCTTCCATAAACAATATTGATTCATCAACAATTTAGAGTAGGTCAACGAACAAACTTCCTTGCTAAAATTAAACAATGTGACAAGGACATTAACTTCGTGGAAACTGTCAGATAACAAGTACTGCAAATTGATGACTAGTATTGAAGCTATAGACATCCCCCATGCAAACGATGTACTAACTCAAGATGTAACCATATTCCAATTTGTTTTTCATCAAAATTCTCTTTACCTAGCCATTTACAAGACAACTTGACAAGTCAATACATTTGTAGATATCAAATTACAGGCGATGTCATGGGAAATACATAGGAGACTGGAAATGACGACACTCTTGCATAGGCAACACAAGGACTATACGACATTTCACAGTATCGAAGCATCTAGCAATTTGGTCCATCCAGATCACACATGTACAACACACACATATAGTTATGACCCCACACTATGCAAGGAACACCAGGAGTATGATGAATCGTTGTCTCTACATAAAATATTAAAGGAACATAAATCCATATTGCAATGTATTAGTATAAGAACACCGATGCAAGGAGTTGACGCAAAAATGGGAACATAACGATGTCAATTTATGGTTGTCTTTCCAGCTATTTATACGACTTGCTAGGGCCATAGTATTTGCATCCAATGTCCATTTTTCAAAAAATAGAACTCCCACAAGCTGTCAATTGAGAAGTTCCACCAACCACCCATCCATTAGGTCCATTTATCCCAAGAATCATAGTTCAACCACAAAGTCTCCACATCCATGACTTCTCCTAGCAAACATGTGATTTATTACATCCTGCAGTTTATGCAGACTACCTGTAGTCCCACTGTTTCATTCTCATGTCGATTGACACCGAAAAGGAAATTGTTGGGAAGGGGAAACAACCTACAATTGATCAAAAAATACCTATCCTCGATAACAATTTCTTGAAATGTGCTTCAAATTTCTTGTGGTTCACCAACTCTCTGAGCCAACATATGCTATGTGTTCCTCCATGGATCAACACCTTTGCTGAACCTAATAGCTCCATTCTGAAAACTGCCCCCTCTATCAGTTGTAGTTTTCCTCCTCTTCCTCATTATGAACCAAGTTGAACCAGACAAGAGGATGACTATGGTCCTGCCCATTCGAGTGATTAATCGATCCTTGTCATTTGCAAGTGCCTGAGTGACAAGGAAAAGTTCTAGTTGCACCTCTTGGGCTAGATAGTGCTTGGATTTCTAGAATGCAGAATGAAGCACACCTTTGGAACGACTCTACTAATTTGAAGATTTGTGTCATGCTGCAACAACATCCCAAACAAATGGTTTGCACTTACTCAAGAAATGTGTGAGTATCCAACCTAGCCACATTCAGAACACTCACAATTCAAGGTAGCATTTTTATGACGTCCCAGTACCACTTGATTCAAGGACAACCAAAATAATAGCGTTTGAAGCTTGTTAAGTACCAAATATTAGTGTTAGAAGTCTATAATAGGGCACAATCTCTAGAAAAATAAACCATCATGCACCAGATGTAAACGCTATCCTCACTTTCTCTTCTTGATGCTCTATAACACTCACTGCATCAAGCGATAGGGTTAACATATATAAATAAATAAGATCATATTATTCCCAAATCTTGTTTCCACTTGAAAGATAAGCGTTAAACAACATGGAAAGCACATATTAAGAAGATAGAACCCATGGCGCAGATCCATGCAACCATTATTGAAATAAGAAAAGTACATAGCACAATTTTATGAAATGTACTAGTACCTTTGTACGTGTCGTTCATATCAAATGAAAATAATCCAAACTCTATTTATGTTTTGCAATACAATGTGTATTTTCTCAATTCAATGGTTATCTATTTTAATGTTGTATGTTCAATGCTTCGTTAATGCACTATCAACCAATCATGCAAGTCCAAGAATTTTGCTTCAATATATTTTCCACTCGCATCTAACAGAAGGTTAGTTGGTCTTTGTAATTCCCAGATCATCTCGGGTGACAACTTGTTTAGTCCACAACTAAACATTCAATATGCACATGCCTTCGAATTTTGTACCTCAAATCTTAACAAACCTTGGATTTTCAACCCACCACCGATAGGATAGCCACAGATGCAGTATGCACTTTGGATTATACGCATTACTATGCAATATGGATATATATTACTGCATATGCATATAATTTACCAAAAAAAAGGGTGTTTGTTGCGTAATTGTTACATGCATACCTTCTATTGGGACATTATTCTTGAGTTTCTTCTCTTGTATTGCTTGTGACTTCTTTCTCTCTTGCAATTGATTTATTTCATTTTCATGTGAAAGTAGTGCACCAAATGCAATGAACAAGAAAACAAATCTTTATGTCAAAATCACATGAAATATAAAATATTAACAAAAAACAAATGATAACCAAATGAATAGTATACAGATAAAACTAGAAAAATGTACCTCTCCAATTCTTGTTCCATGTTTCATTTTTTTCCCTATTTTATTTTTAAACACTGGTGATTGTTTCGATGTACTATACATTGAACAAGCCAAATAGAAATGCAGATGGATGGCAGTGAGATGAAAACACAATGCAAATTGTTGATATTTTATTTTCTCTGCGACTAGAATCTCTGCTATATCAACTGCTTTTCATGTTCAACACAATTTCTTGATCCAACACAAAAGCAAGAACTTTCTAAATGTGCAACAAGAATATGAAAACATGCTTTCATTCAACAAGGAAATACAAAATTGTGAATATGTAAAAAAAAAATGTAAATATGTTTATATGTGTTCGGATGTCCATCTAATTCAACATACCAATGTTTATTATGACTTACATGCATTTCATATTGAAAGTCCAAAACAACATTCCATTGTTTATTTATAGTGATGTTTTCATCCTTATGTATAGTTCTAGAACATTGTTCTTTTAATGCTTTGATGACATTGTATCTTCCATGTTTTAGTTCTTTTAATACTCTGATAACATTGTTTCTTCCATGTTTTAATTTATGTCATTCAAATGATGTTTAAGCTATGTCTATAGCACCAAGGAATCAGGGGAGAAAACAATCTAAAAACAACATAACTTATTTTTGTTTCTATTTATCTTTGATTCCTTTTTTATCTATGTAGTTTTTGAAATAACTCTTGACCAATTTAATCTATCCTTGAAAAAGAAAAAAAAATAAGCAACTACTAAATTTCTTTCACATATATGATGCACATCGAGAATATTTCATTTAACGATTTAATTCAACAATACAACTAAAAAAAGTGGATTGGTTTTCTTAAACATTACACCAATGCCAATGCAAATTTGAATGAAACCAAATAGCCGCACTATGTATGGAGTGCACACCGTCAAAGAAGAGGATGCGAATTTGCTAAATTGTCTTTTTCACATATATCAACTTCCTTTCGAATAGGGGCAATCATAAACAAAAACCATCGAGCAATTGACATATAACTAGCAGATTTGCTTCACAATGCTTCTAGATCCCTTCCATTTCCTCATAAATTAGATCAAACCAATGTGCCATAAATCAATGAACTATCCTAAAAATTATGATGCTTGTCACAATCCCTCATGTGGAACTATTGAAAGTGAGAGGATGCAGAAATGCGACAGTGCAGAAAGAAGAGAGGTATCGGTTCTCCACACAATATTTGAATATAGACCAAGTATTGGCCTTGTGCAACATACACATGTGTAGAAGTGTTGATGACATTTGCTTTGCCAATTACACAAGTGTCTAGGAAACCAACTCTGCCAATGCCAGACCATAAGTGGCATGAATTCTCAGCGCAAGGGTAAAATGTGTAGAATCCTTGCACAAGGGCTGGAAATAGAGCAAGCATTTGCTCTACGAAGCATATGCCACTGGAGATCATTTGAATATCACAACAACAAAAGCTTCCGCACAATCTGAAAAAAAAAAAAAAAACACTAGGTATTGGAAGTAAGGTGATGCAAAAGTGCAACAATGCACTTACTTGTGTTCTAGAGGTTTTCTGTGTGTCTGCAAAAGACACCTTAGTAAACATGCACGCCACACTTGGTCTTGAAGCAATCTGAGCTCTATGATTTATTTATGTTTCAATTGTTTTTTTCTAGAATGCCTTTATACCTATCTTTTTTCAGGTTGTGCAGATGCTTTTGCTAATGCCATATTAAGATGCCCTTCATAGACAAGTGATTTGTAAATCAATCACTTAGTCTATTTTGAATCATGGTGCTAAGAATCCATGCTTTCAACCCTTGCACCAAGATTTCATATTGCTTATGGTCTAGCATTGTCGTGATTAGATTCCTCAACACTTCTGTAGTCGATATAGCTATACTTGGTCTATTTAAGAAGTCTATTTTAAAGCCTTGTGTAGAGAACCCATATAGGTCATCCTCTCGCATTGCTGCACTTCCACACCTCCACATTTCCAATATTTTCACATCCGTGATTGTGACAAGCGATGTAATTTGCAGTATAGGTCATTGATTTATGGTAAATTGATTTTCTCTTATTTAGTAGGAAATACCACACATCTAGAACCAATGCAAAGAAAATGTGTTGCTTATCTGTGGACCGCTCGATGGTTTTCTATTATGTCTATTCTATTCGAAAGGTATCCAATATATGTGTAAAATACATTTTAGTGGATTGGCATCCTGTTCTTATCCTTGACGCAATCTCAACTATATGATCTATTTATCTTTGGACAATTTTCTAGTCAAAATCATTTTTACTTGGCCACTTTTGAGGTTGGACAAAAGTTTTTTCTATGGCCATATCTCTGCCCTCTGCACAACTATGCCTCTCACATAGTAAACACTTGGTCTATTTTCAACACATGTGTGGATAATTCATAGCATCTGGCCTTCTACACTCAGAAAGTGCCCTGACAATAGTTATTGGGGATGTTAAAAAAATCATGGCATTCACTTGGGAGCAACTCTAAATGAATTCCCTTTGCTTCCGAATCCGAAAAAATCTACATTTGAAAAATGATTAGAATATCGTCCAAATTACATACCCTATCACAATTCATTGTGTGGAGGCACGCAACTACACGACGATAACTGACATGAATTCTCTACACAAACATTGAAAATACACAGTACTAGTTGTTCTAACGATTTTTCTCTACCAAGTGTTGAGGTGCGCAAGACATAGCTACACTGATTGAGGCCATATGTTCATAGAAAAAGTC